>JAJIBD010003192.1:0-116971 GCA_021461705.1 Cryptotis parvus | reverse complement strand
ACTGATGAAAATGACAGCAGCCCTTCATCTTGTTTCAGAGTTATATCACATCGCACTCATGTACATATGTGTTCCCTTTCTATTCAGATTAGCTATGCATGGTTCACAAATGGACTTTGTTTTTTCTGGAACTATTACACTTTATTTTGTATACATATAATTGCTTAATATATATGGACATATGTGAAATAATATATTAATAAATCTGAAACAATTTGCAAACATACAACCTAACAAAACCATATATTATACATAAACACATACAGATATTACATAGTTTTTCTTTTCATGTTTTCCAGTTAAATGTATGTACGCTAAGGAAATGTCAAATTTTAGCAAATGTACCACTTTTTAAAAAATAACTAGAATATTTATTTCTACCAATTGCTCTTCCTTTCTAGCCTTTCTCCTTTTACTCAGGAATTTTCAGGACTCAAGCAACTCAAATCATGATTTGGAGTCATGAAGAAAACTGGGAAACAGCTTTTTAAGATGTTATGCTTCTTACAGTTATCTTTCAATACATAAATGTAAAGATGTTTCTCTAAATGCTAAGCTGTACTTTAATTTGCCATTGTCAAATTAATGAACAATCGTAATCAAAAGTAATTATAATCATAGTAATTATAATGGCACCATTAAGTTCCTCACATCTCAAGATTTGTACTACAGGAGAGAGATTGTTAAGTTGATTATTCTTGCACAACCTGGGTCATTACATAATCACACTCTGAAGCTCATGACTGGTGACACCACAGAAAAAAGCAAATATTAGTTGGCTTTTTTTTCATTTTCTTACACTAATGATGTTTCTTTGTCCTCACCTCTAGAGAAAAAAAAACAAATGTGATGCAGGAAAGGTATGGACACAGTGAAGAATATATAAGCCACTCACACAATGCTTCCAAAGAAAAACTAATTCAAATTATTTTTATAATAGAAAAATGAAGCCTTAGGCAAGAAATCTGTAGACTCGCTAGCATTCTTCTAGCTAAAATAAATGGGGGCTTGACTCTTTACTCTGAAGACCTGGGAAATAGCTTCAAGGTGTGGGTTTCTGAAGAATAGTCACACAAACTTTGCTCCCGGATGAACTGAAGTGTGTTGAACTATACATTTCAATGCCTTTATAAATACAAGGTAGACTTCTTCCCTCATACAGTGGTTCAGACTTAACATATAAAGTTTCCTAAGATTCCTAGAGCCAAAACATACCATGAACATGCATAAACTGAATGCCAAAATTGTACATGTGCAAGTGTATGTAGTGGACAACAGGTATAGATCTTTTCAGCATATTAGTAGGATGATCTCAGGGTGATATCTAGGATAAAGCAGTAACAGAAAAGAAGGCCACCCTTAGGCTTAGTGCTCATGCAAGAGCACTTAAGATAGAAAGGGTAGTACAACCACGGTGTTCAAGAACTCAACCAGCAAATAGCTATCCAGGTACAAAGAGAGTCATTTACTCCTCTAAGACCTCAAGGCTTACTGATTGTAACTACTCTGAGCCCAATTTGCCAGAATTTAGTTGGTTTTTTAGTCACTCTTCCACAAATCCATAAGTTGAGATTCTCCACCAAAGCCTATTTGAGAAAGGGATTATGCCTGATGTGACTAAAATCACATACACGGGGCAGAGCTTCTGCCAGCTCTCCCTGTGCCCAGTTGATCATGAGGCACCCAGGAGGGGAAGGCAGGTACTAGCCCTGGCACGCCACCCCAACAGAGCCTTGCAAGAAGCCAGAGGAACCCCCTCACCATGAGGGCTTCCATTTTCCACATCTGGACGCCCCACTCATCAGAGCTCCACCCAGCAGAAGAGCTGATCACAAACCCAGTTCATCAATAAAAGCTCGAGATTAGAGGTGACTACAAGAGTATCCCACCTTCACAGCAGAGCCTGTCAAGCTACCCGTGTCATATTTGATATGCCAAATACCAGTTACAATTATAGACCTCATTCCCATGACCTGATGGAATGGTTTGAGGCTCTTTATGTTCCTGGAGTGAGCAGATACCCTTGGGCTACACTACCATGTGACAGGACATATGGAGATGTTACTGGTGCCCACTCGAGCAAATCGATGATCAACAGAAAGACAAGTGATACAAGTGATACAAGTGACTTAAATCAGTTAAGTACTTTAGAAAGAACAGAGCAGTGGTAAGGAGAAGTGACCAGTCAGAATTCCAGAGCTTAGACTATAACTGAGGGAAGCGATGAGTTGCGTTGTTGGACGGATCATTTTAGATTGTGTCAGTCTGTTTAGGACTTGGTCACAGGTCATCCAAGGTAACATGCTTCTGTATCCAATCTCAGATGGGAATTTCAGATGATGGAAGCACTGAAGCAAATGCAGAAACGGGGAAGAGAAGAAGGAACTGAGTATGTGGGAAGAATGAAATTTCAGTTTCCTGGGCTTCATACCCCACACTTGGGAAGGTTATATGATCTGGATGTAGAGAACTGACAGAATTCATTGAGGAAGCCCTATTCAATCACATTAGTCCTCTAGAATCAATTCATTTTTGAACATTTCGTTTTCTCTTTTTTATGGAGATTGATTTGGGCCACTTGCCGGTGCTCAGGGATCACTCCTGACAGTGCTCAGGGAACCATATGTGGTACCAGGGGTTGAATCATTGTCAGTCGCGTGCAAGGCAGGTGTCTGATACACTGTACTTTATTTCCAATCCTATTTCTTTATTTGTCAATAGTTTTTGCTAAGCTCCATGGTTTATGCTGGGGAGAGCAGAATAAGAAGGAAAAGAAGTTTCTAGGCACAGAATGGAAAGAAAAGTGTAGTGTCTCTATCCATAGAAACAGGAAGACTGATATTTATATATACAAGCATTTTGTTTCTTACAAACCACTTGCACATAATTTTCTCATCCTACTCTTATAGAAAACTAAAATAGATATTCTTACTGATTGCACCATTTGAAAATGAAAAGATAAGATTATTAGAGGTCAATTAATTTAAGTTGACAAAATTAAATACAGTGAAGTCAGTCCTCATAAGCCCGTAGGTAAGTAAAGTAAGATATATTCTTTTTTAAAATAGTTTATTATACCACCCTGAGACATACAATTACAAAGATGTTCATGTTTAGGTTTTGGTCTTACAGTATTCCACCACCTATCCCTCCACCAGTGCCCATTTCCCACCATCAATGTCCCCTATTCCTTCCTCCCTCCCCTAGCCTGCCTCTATGGCAGGTTCTTTATCTCTTTTCTCTGTTTCTCTTTCTTTCTCTCTTTCTCTCTTCCTCCTCTTACACACTGTGTATTGCAATACATACATTTAGAGGTTATCATGTTTATCTTTTTGCTTATATTAAATGCTCAGTTCTAAGCTGGTATTATCAATTTTGACAATTATTAGCACACTGTTCCCTTCTCTCTCTCTCTATATATATATATATGTATATAATGTATATATATTTGATATATTCTTATTCCTGTCATAGGAAAACTTTTTCACTTTTATTGCAGTTTTCCAATCTTTGACTAGTTTATCTTATTAAAAATAAATTTTTCATAGTTTACATAACATCATTTAAAGTGTGAACTCTCATGGTACTGATGAACAAAGCTACTGCACCCCAAAACCACCGAAGTGCCCCCTGACCCTTTACTCTGTCCATAGTCATCTCTCCTCCACCTCTTTCTTTATTTTGGGAGGGGGAGGTTGTGGTGGCACACCACTGGTGCTCAGGGCTTACTCCCTGCTCTGGATTCAGAAATCATTCCTGGCTGTGCTCAGATCTAACTGGGACAGCCGTGCACAAGATCCTGTCCTCTGTGTTATTGCTCTGCCCGCATCTTCCCTTCTTACTTTCCTTAACACTCTTTGGTAATCTCAGTTTTTCAATCAAAGGCCAAGAGTTGGTTCTTATTTGCTATTGTCTACTCTTAAAAGTTTCTTTTTAAAGGATGTTCTTTCAGGAAAATAAATATATACCTAGGAGGATCCATGCATTAGACCTTTTCCATAAACATCTCACTTCTTAGTCAATACTGTAACTTAGACTATGTGCAGGAAGGAGAGGATTCTGCCTCGTAGTTTTGCCTTAGGAGCCCATTTCTCAGAATCCCTGTCCAGCAGCTGTATAGGTTAGTTGGACTCTAAATGGCAAATGTTCAATGATGATACTTTAAAAATAAAACTTTTCTCAAGTGATCTGACAAGGCTAATTGTATTTGCAGGATAATGGGATCAGATGGTTGAGATTACAGCGAACTTTAGCCAAAGGTGGCTGACTCTATTTTAATTTGCAAGGTTACACCCTTCCCAACCTACAATTAGATCTACTGGCTAGGGTTCCACATCACGGCAAGACAGAAATTTTTCTTCTTGAAATTCATAGAAAAGTATTGGGTAAAAACTGAGGATCTTTGTATGCTGTTAATACTTTTAATTTGGCATTAAAAAAAAGACTTTCAGCTACATAAACACTGTATTTTAGTTACTAATATAGAACTATAAGAAAGAGTATTAACCATAATAAATTCGTTCAGGCCGCTAAGGATGAGCAATTAGAGCACCCAATAGTTGATATATATGTGGGGACTGAAGGGGAAAGATTCTGAAAAGTAAGTCCAGTTTCTCAGAGAAACAAATGCTTTCTAAAGTATAGAACTAGTGAAGCCTGCTTCTATGAATGAAAATATTTTTGGAATCTTAAACAAATATATCTTTTTTTTTTTAGTCTCCAAGTAAACAGGAAGAGGAAGGTAAAACTGAATCAGCTGAGTAACCTAATATTTTAAGTGTTTCATGTTGGTTTGGTCAAAACAGTTCATTCTTTCTGCTAATTCAAATAAAAACTATATCTCCTGTCATGATTTAATGATTTTAATGGTATAAACATGTACCTGTCTTGTTAAAACAGCTGGGGGGGGCTCTGGGGGAGGAGGTTTAATCTCTTATTCTTTTTACCTCTGTCTCTACAAACTGATTCATTTCACATATGCATGAAAACCACTCAAATATTAAAAGAGGAAAATTTTCTTAAAATGGGTATTTTTGTTTGATTTTTTGTATTTTGAGGGAATCACACCCAGCAATAATCAGGGCCTTTTTGCAGCTCTGGTCAGGGACCATGTGGTGCCGGGGAAAGGACTCCAGGCTCAAAGCATGGAGCCAACCCATTGAGGGAGCACATTGGCCCTGCATTTTTTAAAGTGAAGTAGCTTGCCTCTTTGTCAAGGAAACACTGCTAAAATGGGTTTACTACTCATCTGCTCTCATTTTAGATATAATTTAAATAAAAAGTTTAGATTTTGGAACTATGTGGTTTGCTTTCCTGTGTTATCCAGAGCCACCTAACTAAGCACCTGGTGGTGTTTTTAGTCCCTGAACAGATTTTTATCTCTGGTAGCATCTATCCTTTCTGCACCTCCTGATGTATTACTATTCATTCTCTATAGTTAACTTTCTTTAGTAATAGGAATATATGAAATATGCTTTCTTCAGATTTCTTGAAAGAATGACCCCTTGCATCTATACTTGATCTTAGCCCAAAGGCCGAGAAGCAATCCCTTGTATCTAATACAAATAAAACTCAACTCTTCTCTCTGTGCACTTTTGTAAAAGTCAGCAGACTATGAATTTATTTTTGGCTATTCTATGTATATAAACAAAAGCTTTCAGTTTAAAACTTAAGTGGTAAGATTAAATGAAAATACTGGAGTTCAGTTTGAGTTCTTTTATTTACACTAAGCAAAGCACATGAAAACACATACAAGCTTTCCTCCTTGTATCTGAATCTTAGTGTCAGATTAAGTTTATCTGTATATTTATCTGGTCTTCTTCTCATTCAAACCATAGTGTCAACTGATCACTCGCTTCTGTTTAAAGACTTCATTAATGAGCAATTTCTGCCTGTTTTAACATTTTTTACAGATTCATTTGTTTCTTTGTTTATTAACACAGTATTTCAGCCTGTTAAGACACTGGTGTTAAAAAAAAACAAGCATCTAAACATATGGGACTACATGAAACTGAAGAGCTTCTGCACCTTGAAAGAAACAGTGACTAAGATAGAAGACAGTCCACAGAATGGGAAAGAATATTCACCCAATACCCATCTGATAAGGGGTTAATATCCAGGATATATCAGGCACTGGTACAGCTATATAAGAAAAAAACAGCCAACCCCATTAAAAAAATGGGGGAGAATAGATGAACAGAAACTTTGACAAGGGAAGAAATTCGAATGGCCAAAAGGCATATGAAAAAATGTTCATCATCACTAATCATCAGAGAGATGCAAATCAAAACAACAATGAGATATCACCTCACACCAGAGACTGACCCATATTCAAAAGGGTAAAAGCAACAAGTGCTGGCGTGGATGTGGGGAAAAGGGGACTCTCATACATTGTTGGTGGGAATGTCAACTTGTACAACCTTTCTGGAAAACAATATGGACATTCCTCCAAAGACTAGAAATTGAGCTCCCCTTTGACCCAGCCATACCATTCCTGGGAATATACCTTGGGAAACCAAAAACACACACCGGAAACACAATCCGCACTTTTATTTTCATAGCAGCACTATTCACAATAGCCAGAATCTGGAAACAACCAGTATGCCCAAAAACTGATGACTGATAAAGAAACTGTGGTAAATCTACACAATGGAATACTATGCAGCTGTTAGGAAAAATGAAGTTATGAAATTTGCCTATAAATGGATGGACATGGAAAGGATCATGTTGAGTGAAATTAGTCAGAAGGAAAGAGAGAGACATAGAATGACTGCATTTATTTGCATGACATAAATATACCAGGTGATCTTACCAAAAGTGGAAATTACCACAAGCGCATGGTAGTCAGAGGTTAGGTAAGATGGAGAAGGGAACATTTGTGAATAAATGTCAAAAGGTCTGATACCAACATAGAACTGAGAATTAAATACAGACCAAAAAATGCAAATGATGGCTTCTAAGTGTATGTGGTGCAACCCACAATGTGTAGGAGAAGAAAGAGAGAGAGGGAGAGAGAGAGAGGAGATAAAGAACCTGTCATTTAGGCAGGATGTGGGAGGGGGAGGGAATTGGGGACATGGGTGGTGGGTGATGGGCACTGGTGGGGGCAGGGGTGCGGGAACACTGTGTGACCGAAACCTCCAAACGTGAACAACGTTGTAATTGTATATCTCACAGTGGTATAATAAAATGTTTAAAAAAATAAAAAAATAAAATTAATTTAATTAAATAAGATTTCTAAAAAAAAAAGACAGAAACTGGAACAGTGTGCTAACAATTGTTCAAAGTACTGATACCAACCTAGAACTGAGCATTAAATACACATGACAACCCTTTAATGTATGTTCTGTAATCCATAGTCTGGAAGGGAAGGAAAAGAGAAAGAGAGAGAAAGGGAAAGAAATAAAGAACCTGCCATGGAGGTGGGCTGGGAGGAGGGGGAGGGAACCGAGGACGTTGGTGGTGGGAGATGGGCACTGGTGAGGGAAGGGTGCTGGAACACTGTATGACCCAAACCCAAACATGATCTTTTTAATTGTATGTCTTTGTAATTGTATATCTCACGGTGGTATAATAAAATACTTAAAAAAAGAAACAAGCATCATCTTTCCTGCCATCCAGGTAGTTTAAATTTGTTTGGAAAGAGACAGCATGCTATATAGAATAAGGCACTTAGTGTGGTTATTAACACTGAAGGGAGATGAAAGATAGGGTTATGGACAATTAATTACTCAGGGAGACCCCAGGAGATTCCATAGTGCTTCATTGGTGACTGAGAGATGTTCAGGGCTTACACCTGGAGGTGTTCTGGTCTTACTCCTGGCTCTGCACTAAGGAATCACTTCTGGCAGGCTGCGGGGGGACCATACAGGGTAGCAGGAATTGAACATAGATCAGCTGCATGCAATAGTACAGCCCTACCTGCTGTACTATTGGTCTGGCATGTCATTTTTATGACAACTGAATCCCCTTGAAGGAATATAGTCTAGCATGATGTTTCCTGAAGTGGATGATGTCACCATCTGGAGGGGGCAGGAGGGGCTTGGCAGTGTCTGATGCAATTGTGAGGGAGCACTTTCTCTTTATTCACTTAAGAAAGGTACATATCTAGTGTGTTTCCTAGCATTATATTTTCTGAAATGGGGGTGAAAGGCCAAATATGTCTGGGAACGTCTGATCTAGTGTTTAACACTTGGCTTGCCTTTCTTTTAGTGCACAGGTATTCCCAGGGAGATGTTCTTTTCAATTTTCTGAACAAGCTAAACTAAGTAGCTCACTGTTTTGCACTAAATTCCCGTAGGTAATTGACTAATGCTTTGGCAAAGTTTGGGTGGGCAGAGGGCCAGATTCTAATGGTTTTTAGCAACTAATTTTAATCCAAACACTCTCTTCTTGTTTCAAAATCACCGTAAACTAATAGTAGCCTGCTTAAAGCCTAACTGTGCCTCACCGCATTCTCCATGAGCACGCTCTTCATTCGTGCACAGATGCACTCTGTGAAGCAGGCAAGTGTCAGGAGGAGAGCTACTCACAAGAAGACCCTGCACTGGTCCATGCCATCACTGCAAAACAAGGCACTTTTCACAAGACTTCATGGGAAAGTTGGTGTTAGGTGTCAAGCCTCCAGACATTGGTCTCAATTTATATTGCCAGCGAGTGGATATAATTCTTTTATAACTCATTCAACACACCATCATTATGCATGAGACTTTTACTAATTGCTGGGAGTCAAACATGACCAGCACATGACTTGTGATTTCATTAAAATTACACGCTATGTTTCTTATCAGCCAAGGTCCAGTCAGGAAAAAGAAAAGCGTTAAGTTTTCTCAGTTCAGTTATCTAAACATAGAGAATTTATTAGTGGCAATTGTTTAAAGGACCATTGAACTGCAGAAATGGCAAAAAAAAAAAAAGCACGTAGTTCATCACAGAAGACAGAAGTGTCAGAAATAACTCTTGCCTCTGGGGGGCATGAAAGTAGAAGGTTTGCAGAAGTGAGATCCAGGACTGTGAAGAAACCTGCATTCCTTAATTCATGCCCTGCAGGGTCTGGGGAGACTGGGGACTTGTCTAGAATCTAAAGTCATTCCCTATGTGGGTCCTCACAGACAGGAAGGAGGAATTATACGGGAAAGAGCAAGTCCCTTCTCTGCCTGCAGGCTTCTGATCTCCTCAAGACCCCACTTTGGCAAAGGGCAGGGCTGACATGTGGAGACAGAAGTGCTAGAAAATCAATCACTGTAGCAAGGAGTCTAATGTGAGCCTAAGCTGGAACTGAGACTGCTAGAGCATGGTGTAAGCTGGAGAACCGTACATGGAGAATTTGGTTTCCTTGCTCCTGCCTATTTTTTCTGGCTTTCTCCAGAGCATGCCCTTTCGTCCAGTATCGTTTATTGCAGGTTATGGCTGCAATACTCCCTCCTATTTCATGTTCTATTATCTCACCTTGGTTTTACATAAGTCTTCATGGCACTAAATAAGCATACAAAATTAAATATTTACTATTATGTTAAACTATGTTAGAATTTAATGCATTTACCTCATTTATTTCCCATTTCCCCACACTAGAGTACCTACTTTGCAAAGGAAGCAATTGCCTTTGTCCACCAATTTCCCTAGGATAGTAGATATGCTCTGAATATTTGACTAATGAATAGTCATTAGAATATGACAATAGAATAGTAGACATTGAAAATAAAATAATATACATTCTCTGGATATTTGACTAATGAATAGATAAATCATCATATGCTTAGTTGAGGAAGAATGAGAGTTGTTTGGCAAAAGAGGCTAAAGAAAGAAAAAGAATAATATGCATATTTATCATTGATATTATTGATCTCTTCCCATGCAGAGTCCAGCTTCAGGAAGAAAATGAAGGAGGTATTTTATAAACAATATTTGCAATAAGTTTCAGCCCTGCTCCTTTTGTGCTCATGTATCAAGCGAGATCTGGAATAGAGATGACAGATTAGTTTATAGATGATGATATATTCCTGGGTGAGGAATAGGGATGCATCAGAAGCAATGTGGAATTTGCACATTGTAATAAACGTGAAAAGGGATTTGAGAGAAAGCGGACTTCAGAGTCCTTCTTGTCTGTTTGTAAATGTGTTCCTACTATTCCTTTTTCTGTAGAAATTTCACATTCTTTGGAGTTTTCTAGTTACAAAATTCTCCTTGGCAACAAAGAGGGGGAGATAGCAAAATTTATAGAATCTGATTTTTAAAAACAACTACAGAGACGTACTTCAAAGGCAACTTAATGAAGGTACTAGCGCCGATCAGCAGCCCTTCTCCACTTGTCCATTTTGTTCTCTGGTAAAATCCTAGATGCTCACACTGTCACAGCTAAATCCATACATTATTTTGGTCCAGTATTTTATACCTTTCATTAATTCCAACAGCATCCATGACAGATATTAGGTGTCTTGCTTCTATTTTCTACTACAAAAGTATAGGGTAGTATATAATTTATTGACAACTCAATGCTCTATACTTTTGTGAGGAAAAGTAGTGTTAATATATCTAAGGAATTTTCTCTTCAGAAATATTTATTAAAATCTTCTTTGTGCAAATAGGGTTTCTAGATTTATGAAATAAAAATACATAAATACAGGGCAACCAGTTAAACTTGAATTTTAGATAAAATGAATAATTTCATATTAGAAGTGTATCTTATGCAATATTTTGAACATATTTATGCTAAAAATACTCTGAAACTCAATTGTAGTCAGGAATGCCGATCTTATATGGCAGCTCTATGTTCAAGGTATTTTTCTGGGCTGTACTCCCAATGTGGAGAATGCCCTTCTCAGGACAGACATACTTTAGAATCAGAAACAATCACCTATAATCCAATCTACTAGAATAGCGTCTCCTATCTGCTTCTTATCACTGTCACTGTCTTCCCGTTCATCATCGATTTGCTCGAGCGGGCACCAGTAACATCTCCATATGACCTGTCTCATGCAACTAGAGCCCAAGGGCACCTGCTTGTTCCAGGAACATAAAGAGCCTCAAACCATTCCATCAGGTCATGGGAATGAGGTCTATAATTGTTACTGGTATCTGGCATATCAAATACGACACAGGTAGCTTGCCAGGCTCTGCCGTGTATATCTGCTTCTACAGGAGCAGATATAACTAAACTGCTCTGTGAAATTTTATTTAAAGCATTTTAAGAAAATGCTAAGAAAATATCAAGTGCCTGGTTATGAAGATATGTTTGATTAGAATGCATTATTCCAGGGCCTGAGAGAAAGTACAGTAGCAGGGTGCTTGCTTTGCATATCGCTGGCCCTGGTTCTATCCCCAGCATCCCACAGGGTTTCTGAACCCTACCAGGAATGATCCTTGAGAACAGATGCAGGAGTAAGCCCCGAGCACTGCTGTGTGTAATCCCTTCCCTGCCCCCACCACCACTCTACCAAATATATAATGCATATAGTCCTTTAAAGCAGAGTTTCTTCAATGTGATTCAGTATATTCCAAGGCACCACAGGTGAAAGTTGACTAAATGGGGACCATAGCATGTGACTATGAGACCAACCTGAGTCCCCAATTAGCACTTAGAACAACTCTGTGTCCCCAATTAGAACTGGGGACTTTAATATTGAAACAATCTTGTAAGGGGCAGTGTTTTACTGCTTCTGTTGCTTTTGGGCCACTCTTTGTGGTGCTCAGGGATCATCCTTAACTCTGTGTTCCAGGACCATTCCTGGCAGATTTAGAGCAGGGCATATGTTGTGCTGGGGATAAAACCTAGGTCAACTGCATAACAAGATACGTGTCTTAAGCCCTGTTATCTCTCTCCCACCTTGTTTTTCGCATTAAAACATTTGTCTCCATCTTTCATGTAGCTAATTTCTTATTAGAAAATTATTTAGTTATCATTCTCAGATTAGAAAATTCATTCTATTACTAAACAGTGTTGAAAATGTCCAGTTAGGACTAGAACTGTATGTGTATTTCAGTTACCAAACTATGGAGTGAAATTTCTATTGAAAAGGAATGGCTTGTTGTAAATGGCTTGTTCCAGTACTTGTCATACTGGAATCTTGGCAGGTGGAACTTTCTACAATGGGAGAATTTATGCTTAGTTTTAAATCTGATGGGAAGAAAACAGAATGAGGGTTGTTTACCAACCAGGCATATGGTTGGTATGGAATAGAAAAAAAGTCATTGCCTTTGCAGAAAAATGAATAAGAGTTTAAAATTATTCATTTATGGATTGGTAAGCTACTCAGTGATAGAACATGTGCCTTGAATCTGCAAGGTCCTGGTTTTAATCCCTTGTTCTGGCAACACATACACACAAAAATAAATAAAATTACCGATCCATATGAATATTTTTGGAACACTCCATCCAACCTTTATTTAATGGGCTTCAGACAAAGTTCTATTATGCTTCTCTTGTAAGTATGGAATTTCCATTAGTGTCAGTATGAAAGATGTCTGAAATAGAAATATCTGATCATTATTTAATGTAGTCCTATGAAAATCACATGTTTCATTTGAATTCCACAGGAGACAAGAGTTGATCAAAGCACTGTTTTATTTTTTTGCTTATACACATGTTGACTTCAAAGGTATATAAATCCATACTGAGAATATTTCAGGGAATATACAAGGATAAAATTAAGCCAAAATATTTAGGTAAGGTAGAATAAGAAATTATTGTTACTGGGTACAGAGTTTGGATTTGGAACAAGAGGTTAATGTGGTGATGTTTGCCCAACATTGTGAATAGACTTAATACCTCTGATGTGTGTGCTTTACCAGGATAAAAATATGGTTAATGCTATATTTTCCATATTTAATTACATGGAAAATTTAGACCAAAAGATTGGTAGTCGTATTTTGAGACATGTTGATTAAATTAAAACATTTCTGGTGGTAGCTCCCCATTTAAGAAAGAAATGCTAACCTAAATGTTTGACTCCACTTCCACTTTAAGCAATATCATTGGATCACAGAAGATTGAAATCTTCATAGAGCATATTTTGCTTTTAAGTACCTACGACATAATTGAGGATTATTCCTTTGAGACCAAGTCTACCTTAACTATAATTCAATTAATAACCTGAATTATTAACTGAATTAATAATTCAATTAATATAATTTCAATTAATAAAAACTTAGTATAAGTTTATACCAAAGGGTTAATATTTAGGGAATGTGATTGCCTCCAACTATAAACTAGTTAATATTACCATGAGATAAGAAATCATTGCATGTGCAAAGGGATAGAGGTAAAGTTTTTGAGATTACAGTTAATAACAATGCTTATGTTGGTAATGATAAAAATAAAGTTGAATAAAAAAACACCCACCATGGTATGAGTTTAAGAACATAGACGGTGGTAAAATAAAATTATTGGGTCATTTTGGAGTAGGTGGGCTATATTTGACCATGCTCAGGGGAACTTCTTATTCTGAACTTGGGTGTTACTAGCAAGTGATACTTGTGGGTTCATGACTTGTAAGGAATTGAATCTGGGACTCCTCTATGTGCAGCAAGCACTCAGTTCATTGAGTTGTCTTTCTAGCCCACAAAACAGCTAAACATAGGGACACAAATATAGAGTGTTTGCTTTCACACAGCCAACATTGGTTGATTTCCTCTGTACTATATATTGGTCCCCGAGTACCACCAGAAGTGATTCCTGAGTGTAGAGCCAGGAGTTACCCTGGAGCATCATTTGATGTAGTCCTAAGACCAAATAAATCACTTGTCTTCCCATTGTTCATCAATTTGCTCAAGCAGGTGCCAGTAATGTCTCCATTTGTTGGGAATGAATGTTACTTATTTATTCAACAGTAATTATTGTTACTGCTGTTTTTGGCATATTGAATACACCATGGGTAGCTTGCCAGGCTCTGCTGTGGCTCTAGGTTCATCCCAAGGGGTCCAGCCCTTTCCTATGTCAGACCATCAACCATCAGGGCCCACGGGGCAGAGACCTGGGTGTAAATAAGCCTGTCTCCTGTCTGCCACCTGCTGATGCAGCTGGGCACTGCAGCCACACCTGCAACACCTTGAGGGGCAGGCCCAAAATAAATAAAAAATATAAATTTTTTAAATAGATAAGTTTATTATATCTGCAGTCCCCTTTTAGGGATCTCTTGAGGATATTTTACTCTCTCCACACCAAAAGATCAGGTAGCTAGACTGAAATGGGGAATAATTTGAACCAATTCTAATTCTAGAAGTATCTTAGAAAACCAATGCGCCAATCTAGACTTAGGTCTTCCTCTGTAGAATGAAGACTTGAAAATATGTGTTTCCCAGATATATCTACTGATTAACTGACTTGTCCTTCTACCCATCCTACCCCATATCAAATACCGTGATAAATATGACTGATTTCCTGAATAACCTGGGCAGTAGTGAAGGTGCACAAACATTCCTACTGAATTGGTCTAAGGAGAAAAGGTGATTCCAGAGAGGTGGAGAAAGATATCAATGCTAGTGAATGAGCAGGCAACCTTCTCTTAAGATTCGGTAGAAACAGAAACCTACAAATCAAACCCAAATAGCAGACATTTACTGTAAGGATACAGACTTTTCGTAGAACTCAATGACAAAAAAGTTTAGCTGGACTTCATAAGGGGTTGGGAGTCAAAACCTGGGAAGATGGTAACCAAGGATAATTATATTTTCTCTTTCCTTCATTTCTATCCTATTCCTATATTTTACACCTTTCTCCGATCCTTCCTGATCTTTCTCCTTACACTCTTTATTCATAGTGTCCACGCCTAACCCAATTTTAGCTTTGCGTGATTATTCTGTCTAAATATACAAGAGAGACAGGCCAATTGGAGCTCTTTACACACACTCAAAAAGCCATGTGTGATCCATAGCAGCAAGAACAACCAGTGCTGGCGTGGATGTGGGGGAAAAAAGGACTCTTATCCACTGTTGGTGGGAGTGCTGATTGGTCCAGCCCTTTTGGAAAACAATATGGGCATTCCTCCGAAAACTAGATACTGAGCTCCCATTTGATCCAGAAATAGCACTCCTGGGAATATATCCTAGAGACTAAAAAACACATAGCAGAAACACTATCTGTACTTCTTTATTCATTGCTGCGCTATTCACGATAGCTAGAATCTGGAATCAACCTAAGTGCCTGAGAACAAAGGACTGGCTAAAGAAACCGTGGTACATCTACAGGATGGAATGCTATGCAGCTGTCAGAAAAGACGAAATTGTGAAATTTACCTGCAACTGGATGGACATGGAGACTATCATGCTGGAGTGAAATTAGTCAGAAGGAAAAAGACAGATATAGAATGACTGCATTCATTAATGGGATATAAATAGATACCAGTGTTTTACTAAGTGTGGAAATGGTAATGGCAGACTAGAACTCACCATTGAATATACACAAAGAGACTTACATGATAAACCCTAAATGTCTGCAGGGCTAGCCACAATGTGTAAAAGAAGGGGGGAGAGAGGTGCAGAGACAGAGAGAGAGACAGAGAGAGAAAGAGAGGAAAAGGGGGTACCTGCTATTGAGGCAGCCTGGGGTGGTGGGTGGGAGTGGGTGGGTATACGGGTGGTGGGGATGGGGCACTGATGGAGGGATGGGTGCTGGATTACTGTATTACCAAGAACCAATTATGAACACCTTTGTAACTGTATGTTTCACTGTGGTATAATAAAAAATTGATCACTTGAAAAAAAATCCATGTTTGAGAGACTTTCCTATTTAGTTATGTCTGCAGTGACTCCAGTTTTCTATGACAATGACTAGGGATCTTTCCATCAGTATCCATTTAGCAGGGGCTCTGGGTGAAGATGGTTCAAAACTAGAATCCGATACACATATTCTTCTTAAAATTATGTAAGTAAAAATTAAAAAAAAAACGTATTTTGGAAATTCACAACTCCATCTCTTATAATCAAATATAATAGAGCTAGAGCAGGTCCTTAGCAGAGGGGCTTGACAGCACTTACGGTAACAGATTTCCCATTAGTGTGTCTCCACACTAATGGCTGTCTTCAGCCATTAGTGCTTCAGTATGCCATACTTAACGTTCCTGGGATGGAGGAGTTTTAATAGCCTGGTTTAGAACATAGTCGTCTATAAATTGTTCTGTTCTATAGAATACATGTACATGGTCTGGTTCCTACTTTGTCCCCTTATCCCTGGACTGTTCCACTTCACGCACTGAAATTCTAGCATTCTGGAATCCCTCTCACTTACTGGAGAACACCAGAAGCTGAGTTCTTCATCTGGAGATGTAAAGCCTTTTCATCATAGTCATTCTACATGGTTTTCTTTTCTTTTTCATTCTTTCCATAATACTGTCTCCACTGAGCACAATATACCTTGTTGTTGATAAAAGGAGGAAGAAAATCATGCCATTTCTTTTTAAAGGAAGATAAGGGAGGCTTGTTAACAAGTAATGACAATAAAGACAGTAATTCCATTACTCAAGATGGTAATGAAGTTCCCTCCACATTGACTCATTCCATTTCTTGTGTGTTTAGCTGTTTTCTCAGAGTGTTGGGATGATTTGACCAGTGGGACAACCTAGGGGATATAGTAAGCCACAGTGTTCTTCATTTACAGTGTTATGTATGGTAGCCACCCAATGTTGGTGCATCTGGATATGGCAATTTGAGAAATAACCCCTAAAGATAAAATGTTTTATCTATAATCAATTGTCAGAATTGCTGAATCGATTGTCTAAGTCAACCTCATGCTATTTTGTGTTCTCCTAGGAAAGCCCCAGATTCCCTCTTGTGTGGATTCTAACACCCAAATTCCCTACCACAAACTACAAGTTTTCAAGATCTGTCTTGCCAAGGCTTAGTGCTTTGTCCTTGGCTCTGATCTCAGACCTTGCTACGCCAACCCTACCCCCACTCAGCTTCCTAGTCAAACTAGACGCTCGCTCTCCTGCCCTCTTTGTGACTTTCTCCATCTTATCCGCCCTGGAACTCTAACTCCTCATTGGTTTTGACCTCAGTGGAACCAGTGTGTCTATTTCTCCGTGCCCCACCATTCTCTATATCACTGTCATTTTTCTTCTAACTTTGAGGATCTCATCGAAAGTTTATTTATAATTTTCCCTAACCACACTAAATGAAGGAAAGGATGAACTATTTGCTTTATGTTCTTTTCATTGCTCTGCACCTTCCTGGCTGCATAAGTGGAAATTCCGTACATTTTACAGCCTTGGTGTTGAATGACTGGTAGACTCATTCAATAAAACACGGAATTACAGAACGAAGATCTGCAACCTTTAGGTACATCTGGCCTCGGTTCATATTTATGCCGACTCTGAATGAGCTCGTGAGGGCAGGGATCAGAGTCTCTATAGGTCATCAGGTTCTACCTGGGGCGTGAACAGGAGTCCTGCGGACACTTGGTCAAGCGAATGCAGGCGGCTCTGTTGTTAAGAGACGGAGCAGGAGAGAAAAGAACATTTGGCTCCTACCCCATTCAACCCGAGCCCCCTATGCTCCCGCGGGCTGTCAGCTCTGCTCCCCGATCCCTAATCGACTCGATAAAGCCCAACTAGCGGGTGGGCAGGCGGGGAGCGGGCGAGGCGGGACTTCCGGTCCCCTTCTCCTAATCTTCCGGCGCGAGGCGGAAGCCTGGCTCCGGGTCCAGATCGGAGCCGGAGCGTCCCGGGCACTTGTCTCCTGGCGGAATATCTCGGCCCGCCGCCGCCGCGCGCCGCGGACGGGGAGCCCGGGTAGGGACGGGAGAGTCCGACTCCCCGCGCGTGCTCGGGGTGACGCGGAGCAGCAGATCTGAAGGACAGGGGACCGGGACGGGGTGGGGGCGGGAGATCTCGAGGAATGAGGCGCTCCTGAGGGGCAGGCGTGAGGGGCTGAGGACTGTCCCTACGGTCCTGAGGCCGGCGAGGCCCTGAGGTGGGGAGCAGCGGGTGACACTGGGCGGAGATGCGTGTTGGGCGAGAGTCGTCCCGCAGGGGGAGTGTCCCTGGACTTGGCCGCCTGTCGCGGAGGGTGGCGAGCGGTGGCCAGGGTTGGCCCCGAAGGGGAGGTGTGGGGGTGGGGTGGGGGTCTTGTCCAGGGGCGTCGGAGCTAAGAGTCGGGACTGCCCAGCCGCCTGGGGGATGCGGAGCCCCGGCTGCCTTTGCACCTGAATGCCGACTTGGGGACCCCTTTGTGGATTTCAGGGGTGAAGCTTGAACCTTCCCGGGACGGAAAACGCTTCCTTCTCAGACCCAACTACTGACGCTGCTTTTCTTTGTCAAACCCATCCGGCTTTAAGGTGGTCCAGACGCGCCAGCCAGCTAAAGTTGGCATCTCTGGCATCGTGCAGCGTCCGTGGTCTCTCCCCTGCACTGGGGAGCTGGCTGGCGCATTTATTTACGTTAGCTGCGACGATCACGTGGAAGGACAGTGCTGTCAACATTTGTAGTTGCAGCTCCTTGTTTTCTGCCCAATTTTCTAACACAGGTTTTTGGATTTTCTTTCTCCTTTTTTTTTTTTTTTTTTTTAAACGAGTATGGATCAGGATGCAGCCAATTGCTTGCTGTGACTTAACATTGACATTCTGTTTCTGTTACAAGGAAACAAACGATCCAGTAGGCATACAGTGCTTTAAAAAATATTGATGACAGGGGCTAGGGTCATAATACAGCGGGAGGAGGGCGTTTGCCTTGCATGCGTCCGACCTGGGTTTGATCCTCGATGTCCCTATGGTTCCCCGAGCACCGCCAGAAGTAATTCCTGAATGCAGAGCCAGGAGAGATCCTGAGCATCTCTGGGTGTGACCCAACAAGATGGGGGAAAAATGATGATGGAAGCTCTATTGTTATGTATATCCAGCACTGTTTAGTTTTCCTACGTGGGCAGCACATATAAGTAGTATGTGGGCTTGTTTTTATCATTATCAGAGGATAACTAATTCATTTTATTTATTGTCGACCTCGTGTTCATGTTTTATTGTCTTAATTAATGTGTACTTTCTACCTTACATCACATAGTGTCTCGCTCTACTGTAAATACAGACTCTCCTAGCTTTACATTGATGGTAAGTGCATGGGATTTTTTGCCACAAACTGGGCAAGGTAGCCAGAGAGCCATTATCTGTGATGGATGATGGCGCTGAGTGTTTTGCTTGCTTCAGGTGTTTCAAATTACAAGTGTTGAGCTTTTTTGGTTTTAAGTTACTGTATCAAAAAACAGAAAGGTCCTTTATTTTCCTTTGTGGGTGACACCAGGTGATGCTCACGGGTTCCTCATGGCTCTGCACTCAGGAATTGCTACTGGCATTGCTGTGGGACCAAATGGGATGCCTGGGATGGAACCCAGGCCCACTGGGTGCAAGGGAAATGCCCTACTTATGGTACAGGTACTTTTTAGGTCTCATTTGGTCGTCTGATTTTCACCAACTCAAACTAGAATGTTTGTATTAACTGGTGCTTGGGTGTTTGCTTATTCATTCTTCCCCCTCTGGTTTAGTTGATATATGATGGAACCATAGAAATTGTGCATATATATATATAGAAATTGACATATATGTCTCATGGTTTGTGTATAACCACGACAATCATTGAACATGGCCAATGAACAAATTCCTACCTAACATGATTAGTTTTTTGTTTGTTGTTTGAGCCACACTCAGCTGTGCTCTAGGCTTACTTACCACTCTGCACTCAGGGATCACTCCAGCCTGGGTTCAGGATATGATGGCAGAGGCTGAACACAGGTAGCCTTGGAGCAGGGCCGGTGCCTTATCCTGTCTTTCCAGCCGCTTCTTTCATCGTGGGAGGATGTTTAAAAATCACCCTTCTGTCCATATTCCTCATATGCAGTGCAGTTATTAGTTATTAGTCATAGCTTTTGTAAACTCTTGTAAGACTTGAAAAATGTGTCCTTGAGTGAGGTAGACAGTTACAACCCTGTTCTCTTCAGGAATGCAGCTGATAGTTGCAAGTGGATAGCTGTGTCTAAACATAAAATGCTTTACTAAATAAGAACATTGATTAATGTTTCAAGCTAGAAAATAAAATGATGACTTAATTCTTTAGAGTCGGTTTCTATGTTTGGAATTTTGATTTAACATATATATTATTCCTTCACTTCCCTTGTTTTTGGAGCACTTGAGAAGGTATGCAGGTCTTTAGACTTAAGCTTGCATTAACAGAAACGCTGCTTATTGAAACACAAACATCTCCATATATATTACTGAAATGTTTAAAATTTACCCTGTTTCTGAGGTAAAATTTTTTACCTTTCTAAAGAGAAATTATTTGTCTTTTTTTTAATATTTTAACCTATAGTCAGGTTTTCAATTAGAATGCAGCAAACCACTAGTTATGTATAAATTTACTGTTTTTAAAACATTTTGTTACAGTGAAGTATGTATACTAGAAAATTAGTAATGTAATAATAACCAACTGCCTTCATTAATACATTTTGTTTTACTTAATTACCAGTTCATAATGTATGAAGTAATTTGCTCAATTCAGATTTTTGGTTTTGCGCCTAATTATCAGTTTGAATATTATTCAGGCTATTGTCTAATTTTTGCACACCCTAGTTAGAAAGTGCTTCTTGCCCTTTGATAAAATCAGGAGAAATTATTACAGTTGGTGAATACAGCTTTTATTTCTGGGGTTTTTTTTGGGGGTGTGTCTTTTATGGCTACACTGAATGGTGCTCAGGACTTAGTTAGGTCTTACTCTGGCTCTTAGTGAGCACTTCTCATGGTACTCAGGGGGACCCTAGGAGGTGCAGGGTATTCAACCAAGGATGAAACTTGCAAGGCAAGTGCCCTACTTTCTATGCTATCATTCTGTCCCCAGAACATCATTTGAACAAGGAGGTACCAAGCAGAGTGTTGACCTTAAGTTGGTTTATCATCTACCTGTTGTATTGTCTGTCAAGAAGATTTTTTTAAGGCCTTGTCAACCCCTTCTTTTGGTATCACTTTCTTACATTTCTTTCCTACTGAACATGGTTCTTTTTCTTCTGGTAACTTAAATGACCTGAACTTCAGCCATTCACATCTATCAGAGCAGTCACCAGGACTTAACAATATTGAGACCAGGACCTTATCCATTCTGCTAAATCTGGCTCCATAAATATCCTCACATTTTCTAGCCTAGGGCCATGTAGTTAAGGTTTGACTATTTGCATGATTGTTTGAAATGTAGCTTAAATAATGTCATAATTGGTCAGATTATATTAATGGACTCTACTCAGTTTTGTTGGTGATGCATCCCATTAAATTATGCATGAACTTTTCTATTATAGACATAGGACCTACCTTAATATGCAAATACTATAGAAAGTATACTTTTTGCCCATAGTCTTTGCTTTTGTTGCTTTTGCTTTTAATTTGAGATCCTAAGGAAATGAAAACCCGTTGGATTAAAGATTTTGACTGAGCAGCCGCACATTGCTCACAGCAGTTGCCTTGGCAGTTGGCCAACCTTGGTTTAATCTAGACATCCCATATGGTCCCATGAGTCAACCAAGAGTGATTTGTGAACACAGAGCTAGGAGCAAGCTCTGAGCACTGTTGTCACCTAATGACAAAACAAAAATAACAACAACAAAGAGATTTAGGCAAAGGTGAAAGAATCTGACAGATAAATCGAGGTCCCAGATTCTTTGTAGGTGATATCTGATACTCTGCTCCTATATGCCTAAGGCCAATTTTAATGTGAAATGGCTGAACTTTATCTCCTGTTAACTTTATCCTGCCAGTGTTTTATTGGTTCAGAATTTTAGCCTATAAGGATACTGTTTGGTCTCTATTTTTTCACTTTTTACACACACTCCATACCCTCCCTTCCACATACCTTTGTCTCTCTCTTGTACTTATCACATGAAGATTGTTTTAAATCAGGGTCGCTTTGGACTGATTTTAGCTTGGGAGCTAATGCTCTTTGAAGGGTTTAGAAGTAAATCATCCAAGTAATTGAAGGAAAGTTTCCTATAGAAAATTGTAGCAAGTGATAGTATTCTAGATCTTGTATTTATTCTCTGGAAACCCAAGGATCACTTATATGCCATTTCAAAGATTGTATTGGTTTTCTATTTCCCACCACTCACTTTAACCTGCATGTTTCTGAACAAAAGAAAAATACATATTGGGATGATGTTCTGCCATACTTTCCGCTCTCTTAGCCCTCAAAACAAAATGTCACTACTTAAACCTAGAATAGTAGAAACTCTTTTGAAAGAGAAAAGTCTGGTCCTGCTATGACTTATGTTTATAACTTTTGCTTTGAAGTTTATCTTTGGGCTACAATTGAACTTTCATCTATACTCTAAGGATATTTGCAAACTATGAACTGTAAAATGATTAAAAAAGAAGACTTATAAAGGGAAGTATAATTAATGTTCTTGGAAACTAGGCTTGCCAATGGCTTTACTCTATTATTAAATAGCTGCGTAATTATATAGAGAGATAGACATAGATTGTAGGTAGAGATTATTTCCACCTCAAGTCAAGGATAGACTTTTAAATTCCATACTAATGATCTCTTATATAGAAACAAAATTTTGCTTTGGTTCAAATCTTAGTTCTTCATCTCTATATTTTAAAAGTTAAAATTGTTTACTGCTCAGTGTACCTTTGAAGTCTATCAACGAGATTAATGACATGTTAATTAGGTTGTAATTGGGAAGATAGACATGTAATCACTGAGATCTCATCAGCCACGTAATGTAGAGGAATAGAAAGCTCCCTAAAGTAAGTGTCACATAACCTGGGTTCTAGATCCAGCTAAGTAAGATGGTTTGATGTACTATACGAAGGCCCTAGGTAACTTCATATTAAAAGTTAGGGCTTTAGGTTGTGTCAGTGTTCTTTTAATTCCCTTTACTGTGAAAAGCCTGATGGGGAAATCCTCAACAGCTAGTTCAGCTTTCCTAGCTCTGGCAAAGTTTTCTCTGAGACTGAAAATGACTGCCTATATGGCATCCATGAGCCCTTTTGGGTCCTCTAGGTCTGTTTTCCAGTAGAGTGGTTATATATGGCCACTGGGGCCTGGGAGGTGACTCAGGACTGAGGGCATGCTTTGCATGTAGGCATCTAGGGTTTTGGCACTGCATAGTTGTTCCAGCACCATGCCAGGAGTAGCCCCCCTCGCACTGCTGGGTATGGTCAAAAGGTGACTGGGTTGATAGGACATTGGGGTAGGATATGGCTGGATTCAATCTCTTGTACTCCATGTGGTCCTGAGTCCTGTCAAAAGAATTCCCCCAAGTGCAGACCAAGCCCTGAGAAGAATGGGTGTGGCTCAAAAGTAAAACCAAACCAGACAGATGAATAAAATAAGGAAAAAATAAATTGAATTCTTCATTCACACTACGTTCTTCATTTGCTCATATGTCATGTGTGGCACTGATGCTCAATTAGCTGTGGAGCATATGCCTTCTCAGTGTTGTTTTGGACTCTTCTAGAGCTTGCTCTGTGGAAAGCCCAAGATAGCACCCAGTAGCATAATTTATTGTGAAAAATGATCATTTTCATTTTTGTCTAATGTAGGGGGTAGAGTCTTGTTGTTTGATGCCCAAGGGCACTTGCCACTTGTGATTACTGAATTCATTGATGCCTAAATTCTTTCATTGACATTGTTAATTGCTGCCAGTTGCCTTCATAATCAGGCAGAAGGAATTAAAGAGACACATACAGTGTGCTGGAGGACTCAGAGGTTCCAAGCACTTGGTTTTACAGCCCCTTCTTTGTACCTTACATGACTGGGGAAAGAAGAAATAAAAATGTGACTGCATTGTTAGATAAAGAATTTATTGGTAGAGATAGCTTAACTAGAAGTTAAAATTATGTTTCAATCCTTAAAATGAATGATCTCTGTAACAAAAATATGATCCTGTGTCCAGAAAGATAGGATAGTGGGTAAGACCTTGTGTGTACCTAAGCTCAGCCCTGAGCATTGCCAGGTGTGGCCACCAAAATAAAACAGAAGAAAAGCAAAAAGTAGGGAAAGTTGGTCCAAAAGAAGTCATAGTAGGGCCCTGAGAGATTGTACAGAGGGTAGAATGCTTGCCTTGCGCTAGGCTAACCTAAGTTCAATTCCAGTACCCCATAGGGTCTTGAGCCCTGCCCGAGTGATCCCTAAGCCCAGAGGCAGAAGTAAGCCCTGAGCATTGCCAGATGTGCCCTCTCCCTCCCCAAACCAAACTTAAAAATGTGATTGCTAAGGAAAAAATACATACCAATAATTTGTATTTATGTGTTAAATAGCACAGGACTTATGGAGATGTTACTGGCACCTGCTTAAGCAAATCAATGAACAACGGGAAGACAAGTGATACAAGTGAATACAGACATTGAGGGGTTATCATGAAAATCCCTTTACCTACTTCCAGTTTTCAGTTCTTGACTTATTGCCTTATTTTTTTTTATCAGTAAATGCTCGAGATGAGAGCCTTCTACTGATAGTATACCACCTACACGGCAGAGCCTGGCAAGCTACCCATGTTTTATTTGCTATGCCAAAAGCTAGTAACAAGTATGGACCTCAATTCTATGACCTGAAGAATGGTCTGAGGCTCTTCCTGTCCCTGGAGCAAGCAGATGCCCTTGGGCTACACTTGCTTGCAACAGGACCTATGGAGATGTTACTGGTGCCTGCTCGCTTGAGCAAATCGATAAACAACGTGAAGACAGTGACAGTGACAGTTAAATAGGATAACAGTTTAGCATGGATAATTTGACTCTTTCATGTTTTTCTGACAGGACATTTAAAAATCATGGAGTACTCTGGCTAGCTCTTTGTTGTATAGGACTTCCCTTACAAGCTATTTATCTCGCTATCCTAGTCTACAGTGAGTCTTTTTATAAGCCTAAAGCCAATTCAGAATAAGCAAAAAATGTCTAGATTAGAGGTAACAAATATATTTTATGTCACCATTCTTATTAACTGATCATCTTGAACATTGTGGTAAAAATTTTGAGACCAAGTCAGATGTCAGGAGGATAGAGTATCATGATTGTTAAGTCCTATTTGTCACAAGGAGAAGGGGTGGCTTGCTGCATGAAGCATTTGGCACCCATTCTGTCTCCCGATATCTCTGTGGATCTGAACATTCCCACCCTGGGGAATCTGGAAATCACTTGTTCACTTGATCACTTGACATCCTGTTATTCATGGATTTGCTCGAGTGGGTGCCAGTAACATTTCCATTTGACCCTATCACGTGCCAGTGTAGCTCAATGACATCTGCTTGTTTCAGGAATATGAAGAGCCTCAAATCATTCATTCAGGGTCTTGACGAAGAGATCTGACCATCTTGTAAGTGGGTGGCTACGTGATCTATTGACGTCCCATGGGATCCAGTTGGTAACGGCTCTAGTCCAGTGGTCATCTCCAAATCACATTACATGTCCCGCCCATCTGATTTTTGATGCCTTGGCAAATGAGACAGCGTCCCTGACTCTGGGTCATTGACGGAGGTCGGAACTCAGGATTCCTTATCTCACTTGAGTGAGGCGTGATATTCCAAGCATAGCTCTTTCGATTCCTCTCTGGGAGACCCGAATAGCATTCTCATCCTGCTTTCCTAGGGCCCAGGTCTCTGAGGCGTATGTTAATGCAGGGAGAACAGTGGAGTCAAAGAGATGTGCCCAGAGCCAGAGGTTCTTTGTCCTTTTTAGCTATTTCTTCGATGCTCTTGAAGGTGTTCCATCCCACTCTCTTCCTCCTGTGCAGCTCAGGTTTTAGGTCTTTCATCATGTTGAGCTCTCGACCTAGGTACACATAACTGCTGCATTCAGAGATGTTTGTTCCATTGAGAGTTAATGGGGCCTCTGGAACTAGTTCATTTTTCATGAACACAGTTTTGTTGAGATTCAACTGTAGACCTATGTTTCCACATTCTTGGTCAAAGTCAGCCAGCATTTGTGCCGCTTGGCTAATGTTTGGTGTTATTAGAACGATGTCAACAGCAAAGCGGAGGTGGTGTAGTTTCCGGCCGTATATCTTCACTCCCATTCCTTCCCATTCTAACTGTTGCATGATGTTCTCGGGGTGGCACTGAAGAGTTTTGGTGAAATGGTATCACCCTGTCGAACCCCTCTTTTGACATCAGTGATCACTTCCTTTTTAGAATGATGAGATCCTGGTGGTGAATCCGTAATACAGCTCAGGAAGGATCTTGATATATTGGGTTTGAATGCCCTGTTTGGCTAGGGCTTCCATGATCACTTCAGTCTCAACAGAATCAAAGGCTTTCTTTAAATCAATGAACATGAGACAGTGGCATCTTTTACTGCCTACAAACTTCAATAAGCTTGGTTACTGTGTAGATATAGTCAATTGTGCTGAATCCTTTTTGGAAGCCAGCTTGCTCACATGGTTGTACTTTATCTAATGTTCTGCCAATCCTGTTCAGGGTGACTCGAGTGAACAGCTTGTAGATGACAGACAACAGGCAGATGGGGCGATAGTTGCCAATGTCATGGCAACTATCTTGAACAGTAGAACTGTCTCGCTTCTTGAACAGTAGAACTGTCTGCTGGTTTTTCCACAGGGTTGGAACCTTGCATTCAGACAGATAACGTGTGAAGAGCCGAGCCAGTGTATTGATGAGTACTGACGGCAGATTCTTCAGGTGTTTGGGTCTGACTTTGTCTGGGTCTGGTGCTGTTCGTTTCTTTACCGACAAAATGGCATGTCAGATTTCAGAAGGGAGAACATTGGGAACGACATATCATCCTGCGGAATTTGGTATGTGGGCAGGTGGATGTGGCTATCAAAGACATCTGAGTAGAAGTTATGGATAAGCTTCTCCATTGTCTTTCTGAAAGATGTAATCAATCCATCAGGACTTCGGAGGGCAGTCATCTTGGTCTTATAGTTGGTGCAGGACAGGTGGGTGTTATGAATGCTTTTCCTGGCTTTGCTGCATCGGCCAGTATTTCTGTTCTTCTCTCTTTGAGGTCTTCCTTTATCGCTTCTCTCCACTGCTTTGTGAGCTTGGACATTAGCATTTGGTCACTTGAAGCTCATGCCTTGCCACGTTGGCGAATGAGCTTGAGAGTTTTTGAAGACAGGTGTCCTTTTGTGTCTTTGTCTCTCTTGGCCTTCTTTGCACAATCATGGAGGTGCTGAACCAGTTGGTTGTATTCTTCATCGATGTCGTCAGTGATGGTATCTTCCCATGTTGTTGCAATGGTGCCAAAGTGTTCCTAGTTGGTGGTCATTCTGGGAGTTCTCTTCTTAAACTTTGCAGCCTTTTTCTCCATTGCATGAAGTAGAATTTTGCATGAAGGAAATGGTGGTTCGATCCTGTTTGGAATTTTGGGACGACAGTGACATCAGTCAGGCAAAACTGTCGATTGAAGTTGATGTGGTCAATTTCATTGTGCAACTGTCCACCAGGAGATTCCCATGCCCAACGTTTCGATTCAGCCTTCTGGAACTGTGAGTTCCCATGAATGGTCTTGGTGGACATGATGAACTCAGATAGTCTCTCACCCTGTTCGTTCCATTCTAGGCCATGGGTCCCGATGTGGAGTTCTTTGGCCAGTCTTCTCGGTCCTATCTTGGCATTGTTTTTTTTCTTTTTTGGGTCACACCCGGCAATGCTTAGGGGTTACTCCTGGCTCTGCACTCAGGAATTATTCCTGGCGGTGCTCGGGGACCATATGGGATGCCGGGATCAAACCCAGGCCGGCACAGATCGGCCGCGTGCAAGGTAAACGCCCTACCCACTGGGCTAAAATTAAATCACTGACTATGTTCTTGTAGAAGGTGTAGAAGGTGTGATCTTCTCAATGATGTCGTGCTTGATCTTTTGTGCTTGCACCATCAGGTCCTCGATATATACTTCCAATGCCAGTGTACGTGCATTAAAAATACAGACAGTCATTTTAGTCCTTCTTCGTTTAGGGCAACGTAGTTTGGCCCTGAAATTTTTTCAGGCACTCCTTGTTCGTCCTTCTTAGTGCTGTCGTATTAAGGGCTCTTTCAGGGTTGGGAAAATAGACATCATTATTACTGGTTTTGGCATATCGAATATGCATCCAACAGCTTGCCAGGCTCTCTGAGAGGGGTGGGTAGAATATTCATGGTAATTTGGAGATAAATTGCATGGCCGCCT
Source organism: Cryptotis parvus (assembly GCA_021461705.1). Taxonomy (NCBI): domain Eukaryota; kingdom Metazoa; phylum Chordata; class Mammalia; order Eulipotyphla; family Soricidae; genus Cryptotis; species Cryptotis parvus. The sequence goes on along the minus strand of JAJIBD010003192.1, from coordinate 88,891 downwards.
GTCCTGTATGTGAAAATACAGAGGACATTTTGGGGTGTTACAATGATGGGTGTTGGCATTTATATTTAGTGTATAGTGTTTGGAATTAGGGAGCTAAGTGACCTGTAATGCTCTAGACAGTTCCATGCAGTCGAAAAATATCCCAACCGTGCCAATATGAGGCTCTGATCTCATGGAGAAAATTTTATTATGAAACCTATTCTGAGCTAGATATGCCTTAGGACTTGAGCAAGGATGCGGCTTCATCTGTCAGGGACTTTATGCATAATGAATAGACTTTATATTTAATACATACTGGCATAAGGTGGAGGATTGTTGCATAAGATTGATCTTTTGGGTCTTTCTGGCTTTGCCGTTTCATGAGTATGTCAGCAAATTATGACCCTTAGGTGAATGTGGCTTGTTTCAGTAAAATTTTATTGGAGCACTCCCTTGCTCGTTTCTTTAAGTACTGCTTAATTATAGTTGTCTGCGTTGGGACAACTGTGGCAGAAGCAAGTAGTTGCTATATAGGCCATATGGCGACAGAGCCTAATTATTACTGGATCTTCCCAGAAAAAATGTTTACAGATACTTGTTGTCATTAATAATAACAAGTTTCATTTTTTTAATGAGACAAGCAGGTGAACTGATTTTACTAAGTATGCCATTTTATGTCCTTATTAGTTTCTGTGTATGTAGTGACTCTAAAATATTTTTCTTTGTCAGTGTAGATGCCTGAGGACTGATTGTTGATTAACAATACAATTTGGAACTGAAGAATTCTCTTTGATTCTGCAAATATCCTTAGTAATGTGGCCCAGTTTCACAAAGTGTAATGAACCGTACAAAGTAGATACAGATTTTGCACTACTTTCTGTAGTTTTGTGGATGTATTCAAGTATTTCCTGTATTCAGAGGTTCCTATATTCAAGTTCCTGAATTCAAGTCGTCTTTCAGAATTGACTTGGGTTTTCATCCAAGTGACAGGTATGGGAAATATGGAAAACCATCTGTTTAAACACCCTTTTCACCCTCTTAAGAACTTACCCTTTTTGTGGTTTTAAAGGGTTGTGTATAAAGTTTCAAAATTTAAAGTACCCCAAATACTATAATTAATGACAATTTTTCTGTTTTTATCAGTGAATGCTTTTACTAATATTTTTACATAAAACTTCTGTGAAACTGGGGGTTATTTTTGTACTTAGTCTAGTTCCCTTTATTTATGAATGAGACATTGGTTCCAGAAAGATGAGATGATTTTCCCAGGTGATGCCATGAGTGACAGAACAGCCAGGATTTAAAAAACTAGATCTGTTTTCCAGTCCAGTGCCCTTTCTACTCTAAGAGAGTAGCATTGAGTAAAGTTAATCAGGGGTTTTTGAAGAAAGGACTTTTTTTAGTCTCTTTCCTTAAGGAAATGAGGATGAGATAAGAGAATGGGGCTGGTATATTTTTCTGCCTATTTAGTCACTTGGAGGGAGGGTGGACAGAAAAGTGTGTGCCTGTCTTAATGCATATTTATCCCAGGCAACAGGGTCTCTACTTGGGATGTAACAACATTTGATACCCATGAGATTTGAAGAGACAGTGCAAGTGAGTACAGGTTAGCATTGCTTGGTTCTCTGGGAATACGCCAGAAAGACAGCTCATGTAAGGAATGCATGGACCCAGGAGATGCCACAAGGAGAACTTTCTAGGGTCGGTGTGACAGTACAGTGGGAGTGTGGAGGGGCGTTTGCCTAGCACAGGGCTGACTCGGGTTCTGTCCCTGCCATCCCATATGGTCCCCAGAGCATTGCCAGTTGTAACCGCTGAGTGCAGTCAGGAGTGATCCCTGAGAATCGCCGGTGTCTCACCCCCTCCCCCACTCCCAAGAAATTCAGAGAGGAGAGAGAGAAGAGAGAGAGAAAGAGAGAGAGAGGGAGAGAGAGAGAGAGAGAGAGAGAGAGAGAGAGAGAGAGAGAGAGAGAGAGAGGGAGAGAGAGAGAGAGAGAGAGAAAACGCTTTCTCTTTTTTTCTCAAAGAGGTTAAGGATAGGGGCCAGAGAGTTAGTATAAGGATTGGGACACTTAACTTGCACAAGACCAAGCTCAGGTTTGATCTGCATACCGTCTCCAAACATCACCTGGAATGACCACCCCCCACTCTGCACACGCCCCTCCTCCCCATAAGTAAAGAAAGAAGAAATTCTGAGATCTTGGAACCCAGTTGTTCTCTATAAGCAGAAGAAGGTAGACATTTGCATTTCCTTTAGGGAATGGAAAGTTTTGGAGCTTCTGGGACCCTGAGGGGAAAAAAATAGGATATAGATGGATATTTTTAAACTTTATTTCATTTTAGGCACTGATTTACCATACTATTAATGATAGGTTTTTATGCATATGTTAGATGGATCTTTAAGATCATTGTTGGACTTTTTAGTCAGTATCCTTATTTCCAGCAAAATAAACATAATTCCTGTTGCACATGGACACTGTATAAATAAAGGAGATAATGTGTGCTATGGTCATCGCATGTAGTACTTAATAAATGATCGCATTTATGGTGTGATATCCTACCAGCTTGCTGAGGATCTTCGAGAAGGTCTCACTAGAGTGAGATGCATGTTCTCCTTTCTCCTTCCCTTTCAGTGACATCATGTTACCCCCGTCGGGGATTGGCTTGTTCTTGCCTCCAGGTTTATTTCCAGGCAGGTGTAAATCTCTGGTTTGATATAGCATTTCTCTACCACTGTGATCTGCAGGACTGTTCCTTTTAATAAACTCTGGACCCTTGGGGGTGCATAATTTAGCTGCAAATTCCATTTCATCAGGTTGAAATGATATACTTATTATAGTGCTATTATATCATTAATTTTATTACTCCTTTGTTTTTGTTCTTGGTTTGGAAAACCTGGTTGGAAAAGTGAATGGGAAGTACAAGATTTGAAGTAACTTCTTTTCCTCTTCAAAGGAGTCTTCCCTTAATTAAAAGGTTTTGAGTGAAAAAAAAATGAAATGTGTCAGTGATTGCCAACTCCAAAGATAACTCGTTAATTAAAACAAAAAGGTTTGCTGTGCTCATTGTCTCTAAGGTATGAAAGCCCTTGTGGATGTGACTCACTGGTAATGAAATGACAAATTATTGTCGGTATCTGGTCTTGTTCCATTTGGTGAGACTGACCAAATGACTCTATGTATCTGCCTCAACTTATAGTATGATTATTTCTGCATGGACCTGGAAACCATTTCACTTACTTTCAGAGGTTGGTAGAATTTGATTTCAACTCAGAGTGACTGTGTATATCATTCTGGGGAACATTTTGATGCCTGAAGATCTGTTTCTATCAGAGGGTTATTTCTGCAACCCTTGGCACTAAAAGGGAACTTCTTTGCACAACTTTATAAGCTAGGATATAATTTTCACTGAAGAAATTTTGGCTTAACTTGTATAAGCAAAAGGAATTCAGAAAAGCTTGAAAGAAACTGTAAGGGAAAAGAAGTTTGAAGGCTTCATCCTTTTATTCTGTAACCATTGATCATAAGATAAAAAGAACTTCACATTTGCAGACTCACATATTTCAAATCATACGGTATCCTGTTTCTCAGTTCTATGGGTGGTAACTCTTGGTAGTTAGTAATAGCATTTGGTTTTTAGTCAGGCATCTTAGCAATTACTACCTCTTAAGAGCCAGAATAAGTAGTGTGATGAGCACTAGTATTTGTTCCTTAGCCCTTGGTTCTTATTTTTGCTATCTTTTCCTTTTCTGCTCTGTTATTTCCTCTACCAGATAATGATACTTCTCATCTTATAAATGCCCATGTATTAAAAACCATACATTTCTTTCTTTCATCTCTCTCAACCTATCCCTAAACCTTCATTTTTCCCCATAACTGATATCCAATCCATAATTATTTGATTCAGAGTGAGGTGAGGTGTGGAGAGACAGATATACCCAATCTCAGATTTTATAAATTATATGTATTTTAAGGTGAAACTTATAAAACAAAACAATCTTGTCAATATAGTGATTTACTTAATGGTTTGATAGATTGATCAGTTTAAAACATTATAAACAAGAAGAGTGAAAGAAAAATGGGAAGAGGCAGTTATAATGGGAAGAGACAGGAACTTTTTCCATTTGACAAATAGGTACAGCTATTTCTTGACTTTTTCCATCTTTTGATCCTTTGATACCACCATATATTTTTCCATTTGATTCGTTTAAATGTTCCTATGGAGTTTAATTTACATATTGAATGTTTCTTATGTAGGCATAAGTTTCTAATTGTAGAATTGTGTTCTGTGAAATTTAAATATTTTTCTTTGTTCTTATTATAGTAATAAGTTCTGTTGACAGACTTTTTTTTAACCAATTTCCTTTTTGAAAAATATCTTAAATAATACTGGCCTTGATTTATTTATTCCTTTTAGTTTTTGGTCCACATCCTGTTGTGCTCAGATTTTTTTTTAACTTTTATTATACCACCATAAGATATACAATTACAAAGATGTTCATAATTGGGTCTCCGTCATACAATGTTCCAGCACCCATCCCTCCACCAGTGACCCCACACTCCCTTCCACCCACCCACCCCATCCTGCCTCTATAGCATGTACTTTTTCTCTCTCTCTCTCTGTATTCTCTCTCTCTCTCTCTCTCTCTCTCTCTCTCTCTCTCTTTTTCTTACACATTGTGGCTTACCCTACAGATAGTTACAGTTTATGATGTAAGTCCCTATGTGTATATTCAATGGTGATTTCTAGTCTGACCTTAGCGTTCCCCATTCCCCATCAGCCTCCCCAGTTTGTTACAACTACAGTGATCATCAGCGTCTATATATGTGCAAGGTCCTGGGAAGGACCTGGTCTTAAACTTCCGAGGGTCTGGTCTCTTGTCCGGTGTTGCTGGTTGTGATGGCTGCGGGCTCCTATGCCTGCTGCGACACGGAGGTGGAAGGGATGAGGGAGGAGCCCCATCTCTGCTCCAAGTTCGGCCAGCGCAGCCACCACCCCCACGTGTCTGCTGACCCTAGGAGCAATGTTGAACCCGGCTGGCCGAGCCATTTACTGCCTTCCCCGTTGTTCCATTGGCTGCTCTACGTGGGTCGAGTGATACATCTGTGCGTCTGGTCTATCTCTTGTCCGGCTTTGTTGGTTGTGATCTGTGCTCAGATCTTACTCTGATTTGCGCTTAGGGATCACTCCTGCTGGACTTGGGGTATCACATGGGGCTGATGGGGATTGAACCCAGCCTTGTGCCAGTCAAGTGCCGTACTACTATACTATGACTCTAGTTATTTTGGCTTCTGTTTATTGATCACATATATTTAATGCATTTACGGTCAATTCTTACAACCTTTAAAGTAAATGCTTATATTTCTCTTTCATAAAAGCAGAAACCAGTGTTTACAACGGAGATGAACTAAGTAAATTTATAGTACTTATAGATGGTGAAGCTAATTCTAATGCCTGTCTGCTTTTGGTTATCCAGTTTCCCCTTTTGCCCCAAAGCACCCAAAATGTTTTAAGCTTAATGTTAAACTATTTTGTTGAATGTAAGTAGCATGTTGATGCTATACAACTTTTGTATGTATCCATGCACTCCTAAAAGTGTTTTATGACACTTGCTCCACTTAAATTCTTGTAAAATGTCAATAAGATTATTATTGATCAATGTTTCCCTCGCCAGGATGATGCCATAATTAGTGTAGCATTCAGAATAAAGTAATAGATGCTTAAGAAGTATTTGTTTTATGGATAAAATCAAGGGCAAAAAGAGAGGCAACAGTTAATGCAGGGGGGCTGCTCACATAAAAATTCATTTCTTTTGGAATGTGAGGTGGGAGAGTGTCTCATATTACAGTATGCTGCAGGGCAGGGCTCGAATACATGCTTTGATTAAAATCACTCAAAACCTTTTTTTTTCCCTTTGCTTTATAAACCACAAGTTATTGCCAGCTGAAAAGGGTAATGGAGAGTAATGATGAATGCATTTCCAGCTGCTGAAAAAAATATTCTAGACAGTTTTATTAAAAATAAATAAACTCAGATTAAAAGTCTGCTTTGAAATGAAGAGTAAATCAGTGGCTTCTAAATTAGTTGTTACTAGATTCCTCCTCTAGAAGCCTACTCACAGGATAACTGATGATGGTAACTGCCACTTTAACAGTTCAGCCTCACAGGATTCTGTGGTTGGGATGGACAGGGGGTAATGGGGTGTGACGGTGGTAGGTAGTCTTAAGGATTCAAACGTACTTAAGAGTCTTCCTTTTTCATCTTCAACTAGTAGGTTTTAGAAATAGGTATTACTTTTCCACACAGTGCTCAGGTTTCCTCAGACTCTAGGTCAAATGCAAACTACATGTGTAGAATCAACAGCAATCGATCTTTTTTTACTTATTGGAACATGGTTTGCGTAACTTAGTATCTCTCACATATTGCTCTCCCTATCTCCTTGCTTCCAAACGGTGAAACTGTGAGGTGGGGGTGTGGGGGAGAAGGGACATTATTCATTTGCTGTGTTTGTAAATAGATGATGATACTTGATTCTTTTTGACTTTCTTATAGTGTATCTTGGTTGCCTCTCAAGATTGTTCAGTGTGGTGTATTATAGAAAAATGTCTTTAATTCCTTTGTATTTAACCCAATTATTAGTTATTAGCTTTGTGTACAGCTTTACCATCCTTTATGCTCTAATGATTTGATTTGTGACTGTTTGCTTTTGTCTTCTAGGTTATTGTGTTGCTGAATGCTGTATAATGAACGTCAGGATTATCTGCTCTTAGCAGGGAGTAAGTAGTTAAAATATAATTTCTTTATCTACCCACTACCTAAGGTATTTTGGAATATGTCTGCTAAAGTGGCATTGTAAAACAATTTTGGGAAGAGAATAGTAATTATATTACTAGTCGGTATTTACTAAATGTTTACTATGTGCCAGTCATTGTGATTTATGTCTGTTACCTAATTTCATCCTCACTGCAATACTGCTAAGGGCCATTCTGATGCCAACTTTCCGGATACCGAGACTGAGGTGTAGGCGGGCCTCAGTTTGCCCAAGTTGCATAGTTATTGGAGCTACGATTTGAATTTGGCGAGTCTGACTTTAGGGCCATGTATCTTACCTACTCTGGTTGCAGTTTAAGCCGATGCCTTCTGTTTTATACATAATTTGGCTCTATTTAAGATTTCCATTCATTACATTTCCACTGTCTTCTCCTATTATATCTGTTGATGCAGCAGGATTTTCCATTTCTATTTCAATAAAACTTCCATCTTTCATGTTAGTTGGTGCTGTTGGTTTGTTGAAAACTATTTTTAGCTTGTAGAATTTTTTATCTCATTTAAGTGAATTGTATCTCTTTGCTGACTGCTTAGCATGCATGTTTTAAATGTGGGGAATAAAATCTTTGTACTAGTCAAGATGAATAGTTGGATGTGTGTATACTTTATTTTGGATTTGATTTGGGGTAGTTTTGCTCTTTGAAGTTTATCTTTTACAATATGGAAATTAAATTTTATTCTCTGAATAAGCAGATGGTAAATATCTGGACACTTATTATGCAGAAAGAAAAAAGGAGCTTAGAATTTAAATTTGACCATGGAAAATTTTTTAAAAAGTTGAATCAAATGTTTTTTCACTTTTTTGTCCTTTATTATACTGATACGGGCCATATGTGACTTCCATGAAATAATCTTAAAACCAAGATATTATTTTTATTATCTTTTGGGGTTGTATGCTCAGTTTGAATTATAAAAACAATTTTAGTTAGCTGTGGCGAATCACACATTTGTGAGATGACATAAGTGCCATTCTTTCTTACTTCCGAAAAGAGAGATGTGGGGGCCGGGGTAGGTAGTTATCCCAGAAAGCAGCAGCTGGGTTTTCTTTTACTTTATGCAAAGTGTTTGCACTTTACATTTTACTATAGAAGGGACATTTGTTTCAAATTCAACTTAATTTTTCTTTTGAAAATCTTAGCTATTTAAGCATAGTTTTGGAAAAAGAAATATACTTGAGGTATAATGTAAGTTTATGTCTAATTTTTTTCATCTTGAATAAGGAAGGAATACTCAGGAAAAATTTCAAAGAGAAAAATATGGCAAATTTCTGTAATGGTTGTGGTTAGATTCTAATCTGTAACCTATTCATGATTAGAGTAGTCTGAACAAACTAAGGCAGACCTGCTTGTTAGTGAATATACTTTTGTGTTGTGAAAAGAGGGAAAGGAAAAAGGTATTTGTATTTTTTGTGACAGGTATACATACTAGTATGTTCATATGTTTGTGTTTTAATTCAAATCCTAAGCTAAAGAGTTTTTTAGGTACCCCAAAACACTACCTCTTTATTTTTTCAAAGATAAGAAACTGAAGTTTCAAAAGTAAGCAGTTACTGCAGTCAGTACAAATACAAAGCAGCAATTTGAATTCAGAAACTTCTTTGTTCATAGCTTTAGTTATTTCTATTGTATCAGACACTTGATCACTTGATCACTTGAATCCCGTTATTCTTCGATTTGCTCGAGCAGGTGCCAGTAACATTTCCATTGAACCCTATCACGTGCCAATGTAGCCCAATGGCATCTGGTTGATTCAGGAATATGAAGAGCCTCAAACCGTTCCTTCAGGGTCTTGACAAGGAAGTCTGACCATCTTGTAGGTGGGCGGCCACATGATCTTTTGACATCCCGTGGGATCCAGTCTGTAATGGCTCTAGTCCAGCGGTTGTCTCCAAATCGCATTACATGTCCAGCCCATCTGATTTTCGATACCTTGGCAAACGAGACAGCGTCCCTGACTCTGGAATAGCGACGGAAGTCAGAACTCCGGATTCCTTCTCTCACTTGAGTGAGGTGTGATATTCCAAGCATAACTCTTTCGATTCCTCTCTGGGAGACCCGAATAGCATTATCATCCTGCTTTTCGTAGGGCCCAGGTCTCTGAGGCGTATGCTAATGCAGGGAGAACGGTGGAGTCAAAGAAATGTGCCCGGAGCCAGAGGTTCTTTGTCCTTTTAGCTATTTCTTCGATGCCTTTGAAGGCATTCCATGCCGCTCTCTTCCTCCTGCGCAGCTCAGGTTTTAGGTCTTTCATCATGTTGACTTCTCGACCTAGGTACACATAACTGCTGCATTCAGAGATGTTTGTTCATGTTTTGTATCAGACAAAATTTCTTTAATTTTCTTCTTATGTCATCCATTTCACTCTGTAATTGTGTTGGAAGTTTTTTCTTCTATTTATGTTAGTGATTGCTTTTAAGAAATGTTTAAACTTTTTGAAAAGAAAGAAATGTTTAAGATGTACTTACCAAAGTCTGATTGTATAAAAAAAAAGCTTCATCCTCATCTTGAATTATAAAGTATTAAAAGTACCTTCATCCTCATCCTGAATTATTTTTCTTTTGATAGGAACTATTTTTGTTAGATATTATAGTTCTGAAACTTTTCTTTTAACTCCAGAAATAATACATTGTTTAGATATGCCCATGTTTATTTATTTTTCCTTTCCTCTCTCTGACCATTCCTTTGTACTTCGTAAGGTAGAGTGTGTCTTCATTTTCTCTTCTGGGTGCTTCATGTTAAAGATTTGCCTCTTCTCCTATTAGCAGCTTTTGAGTTTTGACTCCTAATACCCTTATTTTCTAGAGTTTCTTCTTGCAGTCGAGTTCATATCACAGGGACGTGCAATCACCCTTGTAGTTGAACTAAGTCCCTGCTCTAGGGTTGGCACTTTTTTTTTTATCCTTTTGGCCTTGGAGCATTGCTCTTACTTTATGGCTATTTTTGCCATACGTAGAAACAAATTTTAAAAAAATTAATCCAGCATTTGCATTGGTCTTTTTCATAAGGAAAAAATAAAATTTCATATTGTTGCTATGCTGAATTGGAGAGGTTTGCATTGACTCTGGAAGGGACAGACAAGGATTCTAGATTTATCCTAGTCTCTAATGGCTATTCCTGTCACCTAACAAAACTCATAAGAGTCATAAGAAATAAAGGAAGGAAAATGAGTTTAGCTATGCTACTCAAAGTACAACATGTTAGAATATCAAATATTTTCAATGGAAGACATTTGTTTGTTTGTTTTGGGAAGGTTTGGTCAAGTGCTCAGAGCTTGCTGTGGCTCTGTGTCAGGGATTACTCCTTTCACTTCTCAGGAAATCACATGCGGTGCCAGGGATAGAACAGGGGTTGGCAAGAGAGAAGCCGATTTCAACCCGAGGTATGCGGGTCTTGGTGGTTAAACACACCAGGCTTCCAAGGAGCTGGAACTTGGGCCCCTATCCCTATGCTGGTCCCCTCCTGGTGGGCCTGCCTGCCCAGAACTGCTCCGGGCACAGTCTGCCTTGATCCAGCGATGCCGAAAAACGGAAGAGCTTCTGTGGCTCTCCCTGTGGCGGAAGCTGCCACACGATATCTCAAAGCCTGGTATACTGATGTACCAGGTATCCCATCGCATTTCATGGAATTAAGTAATGGGCAGTCACAATTGTACAAGTGTGTAGGCACGATGTGTGCTCTGTGGGAACATATTGAAAATTTCCTATACAGTGGGCTCTAATGACACAATGGAGATCTAGTAATCTCCACTGTCTTTTGTCTAAGAATATATTCATAGGCCATCTTTAGAGAACTAGCTCCAACAAGCAATAAAGAATGTATTCTTCAGGGTTTGCATAGAACAGGCTCAAACAGAGGTTGAGAAAAAATGAAATAAGTGTTGTCCTTAGGTGCAGTGGTGGTGGTTCTGAGGTTGACTAGTAGAAACCCACAGGTTCTAGAAACTCAAAAAGTGAATGCAAGGACGGAAATCGGACAGACTCTCACATAACAACCCAGAAAAAAAGTCATGACTTTATCAATACCATTCCCATATGTGGGTTGTACTGGTCAATATAATTAGTACCTGCTAAGGGAGCAGGCATGGGGATGGGGGGTGGGAAATGAGGGTCTCTGGTGGTTGGGGGCAACACTGTGGGATTGGTGTTGGACGATGAATCTAACAACTGTATTGTGAAAAATCTACTTTGTAAATCATGATGTTTAAATTAAAAAAAAGAACAGAGTTGACTGCATGAGAGATATATGCCATAAACCATGAGCTACCTTTTTAGAAATTTACTGTAGAAATTTAAATGTCATATGCAGAAAGACTTGGAGAGAGTCTCTAAAGCAGACCAGAAGACCTTTTTGGGAAAGGCGCCCTCCCTGTATCTGGAGGAGAGGAACAGCCTTGTGTCTGATGATAGGAAAGCCAACACGGCCTTGCTCTTCTCCCCCAATTGACAACTTTCAGCAAATAGTGCCCTTTTTTTGCTTTGTTTTTCATGACTCTACTTTTAATCAAATCTTACATAAAAACATTTAGTTTCAGTCATTTTGGGGGATTCTTCATTTCATTACATGTTTTCTTCTCTCTCTCTTCCTTGTTGCTGCTCTGAGGATGCCAGAGACGGAAGTGGCACGTCTGCCTGGCTTGTGGTGCTTACACGATTAGTTGTGGTGCTTGCTGCAGATTACACTCCCTTAGTTGTGGTATCTGCATCATGCATGCTGGGGGGGTTGTACTCTTCAGTTGTGTTCTTGCACATACTGGTTTTAGTATTCACCAGGAGTTGTGGTAGGTAATACTCACTAAGGATCCTGGCCCCTGGCCATAGTGCCCGCACTTACAGTTGCTGTGCATTCCAGCTGGGGTAGGGGTGGGTAGGGGGCGGGCTGGTCATATACCTTTAGTTGTGGTGTTCACACAAGCCTGTGTGTGGGGTGACAAGTTGCCGTGGCCTTGGCTCTCTCAGGCAGCAGAATTGCTGGGCTCCAGAAGCAGAGCTGTCTAGATTATACTCAACTGATGCTGTAACATAGGAGCTTGAACCTGAGGCCTCTGAGTGCAGTGCAGAGACCCTAAGCCACTGAACTTTCCCTGGGCTCCTGGTCTTTATTTCTTATGAAGACCTCTATGTGACATAGTGTGTTAATATGCATTTCTCTTGTTAATCTTTTATTAGAGACCCAGCCAAGAACTTAGAAGGGTAGAAGGAAAAGATAGTTTTCCGCCCTACAGATTCTGGTGACCTTGAAAGGATGCTTGGGACATTCCACTCTTTTGCAGAGTCTGCAGATGGGCTCTTGGGAAAACTGATAATGGTCCACAAAGGTCTGTTTTCTCAGATCTTCTTATTACCTGCCCAAGAGTAGAAAGCAGACATTTCTCTTTATCCTTTTCAAAATTTAAATACGCAGAAGTTAAGTCTTAGGATTGTGACTCTAGTGAGTTTGGTTTTACACAGCTACTTATTATTGGTCTTTACTCTTCCAGGGAAAGCTGTTTGTTTTGTGTTTTAGGAGCTTGGCTTTCTCACCTCCCCTGGGAGACCTAAGTCTTCGGAGCATTGTGGGCAGGCAGGCAGGCAGGCAGGCAGGCAGGCAGCTCTCTGGAGATGGTGAGTTTACAGCTGGTCTCCCATTTGGGACTAGCATGCCATTTGGTTACAGTGGGCTACTAATCCCAGTTAGGACTAACTTTCTGCCCACTGATGCCAGCTATCACCAGTGCTGTTTAAGTCTTTCTTCTGATTATCTCAGTGGTTCTGGAATTTGCCTATTTTCTGCATTAATTTTCTTGGATTGAGTCATTTTAAACAGGTTTTCTTAAAAAAAAAAAAGCACATGCAGGATTGTTGGTACTGCCAGAATATGTATTGTGTGTTACTTTTGTAAACTGATAAGCTATTTGAATGGAAGTTTTTTTTTTAAAAAAGTGCTCCAAGGTCAGAAGTTAGCCTAATTGAAAACTGATGGTTAGAGCTTGCTAAGAGGTTATTTTTTTTTAAAGACCTCTGTTTCCTCTCTTTGACTCTTTTTCTCTTTCGGAAATTTCTAATTTAACTGAAATTCTCTTCTTGAACCCCTGCTGTGTGTTTGCCCACTGTGTTTTCTTCCCCTTTTAATTGGCACAGTTTTGATGTGGGACTTCCCTGGCTTCTTTGTGAGACATCAGATCCTCTCACGCTGGCCCTTCTGATGCTGCTTTCCTTCCATTTCTCGCTCCCTCTTTCCTCCTTTTGCACCTTAAGATGGTTCATTCATTTCCCTTGCATTCTTTGCTATGCTTTCAAGATCCCACCATTCCCATCCTTCTGTCTTATGCCAGACCGATTATTCACTCCAACTTTTTTAGTCATTTGAACTTTAGAACCTCAGTTCTCAAGTGACTCAGAGTCTCTGCACAATAATTACCCAATGATGAAAAGGAAAGAAAGACTAACTGAAATTAGATGGACTATTTTAACCACTCAGATGAGCTTTGGAAGCTTCCTGATAGCTGCTAAACGTCTTCTCAGTCACTTGCTGAATGTAGTTCGTGCTCTGTGTAAGACTGGGAAAATGAAAAATTTTTAAGCCTTCTCTACAAATATAACCTTTTAATGTATGTTCTGTAATCCATAGACTGGAAGGGAAGGAAAAGAGAAAGAGAGAGAAAGGGAAAGAAATAAAGAACCTGCCATGGAGCAGGGCTGGGGAAGGGGGGAACGGACGATGTTGGTGGTGGGAGATGGGCACTGGTGGAGGGACGGGTGCTGAAACACTGTATGACCAAAACCCAAACATGAACTTTTTAATTGTATATCTTTTTATTTGTATATCTCACGGTGGTATAATAAAATACTTAAAAAAAAAAAATACTAGTCCTCATGTTAAGTCGCTAATCTCAACTTGTCCTGTTTGGCGCTCCCTGGTGGTCTAGTGGTTAGGATTTGGTGCTCTCAACTTGTCCTGTTTGCCACAAATACAAATCAGATTAAATCATGAAGTGGATAAAAGCCAATGAGCTTACTTTACTGTGTTTCATCGACATTGGTTATGTCATTGAATGATTTTAGAAAGGACATTACATATCAGTTTCCTTCTATCCATACATAGGTTTACGTCTGGGCATGTTATTTCTCTATCTCTGGAGGTATTAGTAATAGTTTATAAAAATCCTTAGGGAAGTTATATTCAATTGACTTAAAGATAAGTGAGTCTTATATAAATTAAATATCTTTAAAGTCCTTAGAAATAGAAACTAACCCAAACTTCCAAAAATTTTGTATGCTCTTGGATAATTTTTGATAAGTAAAAATGGTTTTAATTTTGACAGTGAAGCAAAAGCAGGTATGTCTTAAGGAGTTTTATTTTTTTTTATTTTTTTTTTTAATTTTTTTATTTTTACAATTACAAAGATATACAATTAAAAAGTTCATATTTGGGTTTTGGTCATACAGTGTAGCAGCACCCATCCCGCCACCAGTGCCCATCTCCCACCACCAACGTCCCCGGTTCCCTCCCCCTCCCCCCAGCCCTCCTCCATGGCAGGTTCTTTATTTCTTTCCATTTCTCTATCTTTCTCTTTTCCTTCCTCTCCAGACTATGGATTACAGAACATACATTAAAGGGTTGTCATGTGTATCCTTTTGCCTCTATTTAATGCTCAGTTCTAGGTTGGCATTAGTACCCTCACAATTGTTAGCACACTGTTCCATTTTCTGTCTTACCTAGCCTCTGAAACCTACACGTTTGTGATAATTTCCACCTTTGACAGGACCTCCTGATCTATGTTTCACTTGACCTTGGATATTGGTATCATAATATGTACCTATATATTTATGTTATGCAGATAAATGCAGTCATTCTGTAACTGTCTCTCTCCTTCTGGCTAATTTCGCTCAACATAATCTTCTCCATGTCCATCCATTTGTAGGCAAATTTTATAACTTCATTTTTCCTAACAGCTGCATAGTATTCCATTGTGTAGATGTACCAAAGCTTTTTTATCCAGTCATCTATTTTCGGGCACTCGGGTTGCTTCCAGATTCTGGCTATTGTGAATAATGCTGCTATGAACATAAAAGTAGGGATGGTGTTTCCGCTGCGTATTTTTGGTTTCCCAGAGTAGATTCCCAGGAGTGGTATGGCTGGGTCAAATGGGAGTTCAATTTCTAGTCTTTGGAGGAATGTCCATATTGTTTTCCAGAAAGGCTGTACCAGCCGGCATTCCCACCAACAATGGATGAGTGTCCCCTTTTCCCCACACCCACGCCAGCACTTGTTGTTCTTGTTCTTTTGAATATGTGCCAGTCTCTGTGGTGTAAAGTGGTATCTCATTGTTGTTTTGATTTGCATCTCTCTGATGATTAGTGATGATGAGCATTTTTTCATATGTTTTTTGGCCATTCGAATTTCTTCCTTGCTGAAGTTTCTGTTCATTTCTTCTCCCCATTTTTTGATGGGGTTGTTTGTTTTCTTCTTGTAAAGTTCTACCAGTGCCTGATATATCCTGGATATTAACCCCTTATCAGATGAGTATTGGGTGAATATTCTTTCCCATTCTGTGGACTGCTTTTGTATCTTAGTCACTGTTTCTTTTGAGGTGCAGAAGCTTTTTAGTTTCATGTAGTCCCATATATTTATCTTTTCTTCTAGTTGCTTTGTTAGAGATGTTTCATCTTTGAAGATGCCTTTAGCTTCAATGTCATGGAGGGTTTTTCCTATATTTTCTTCAATGTACTTTATGGATTCAAGTCTGATATTGAGATCTTTAATCCACTTTGATCTGATTTTTGTGCATGGTGTTAGACACAGGTCCAAATTCATTTTTTTACATGTCGCTGTCCAGTTTTCCCAACACCACTTATTGAAGAGGCTTTCCTTACTCCATTTTAGACTCGTTGCACCTTTATCAAAGATTAAATGATCATGTGTTTGAGGTTGGGTGTCAGGATACTCAATTCTATTCCATAGGTCCACGGGTCTGTTTTTATTCCAATACCATGCTGTTTTAATTACTACTGCCTTGTAGTACAGTTTGAAGTTGGGTAAGGTGATGCCTCCCATCTTCTTTTTCCCGAGGATTGCTTTAGCTATCCTTGGGGGGTTTATCGTTCCATACAAATTTCAGGATTGTTTGGTCAATTTCTTTGAAGAATGTCATGGGTATCCTCATAGGGACTGCATTGAATCTGTATAGAGCTCTAGGGAGTATTACCATTTTGACAATGTTGATTCTCCCCATCCATGAGCAGGGAATGTGTTTCCATTTCCTTGTGTCCTCTTTTATCTCTTGGAGCAGTGTCTTGTAGTTTTCATTGTACAGGTCCTTTACACACTTGGGTAAGTTGATTCCTAGGTATTTGATTTTCTGTGGCACAATTGTGAATGGAATTGTTTCCTTAATATCCCTTTCTTCTCTTTCGTTATTTGTATATAGGAAAGCCACCGACTTTTGCGTGTTGATTTTGTATCCTGCCACTCTACTATATGCATCTATTGTTTCTAGGAGTTTTTTGGTAGAGAGTTTAGGGTTCTCTAGGTATAATATCATGTCATCTGCAAATAATGATAGCTTGACTTCTTCCTTGCCTATCTGGATGCCCTTGATGTCCTTTTCTTCTCTGATTGCTATCGCAAGTACTTCCAGTACTATATTGAATAAAAGAGGTGAGAGTGGGCAACCTTGTCTTGTCCCTGATCTCAGGGGAAGGCTTTCAACTTTTCCCCATTGAGAATGATGCTCGCTGTGGGCTTTTGGTAGATGGCTGTAACTATCTTGAGGAAAGTCCCTTCAATTCCCATTTTCTGGAGGGTTTTAATCATGAACGGGTGCTGGATCTTGTCAAATGCTTTCTCTGCGTCTATTGATAGGATCATATGGTTTTTATTTTTTCTCTTATTGATATGATGTATTATGTTGATTGACTTGCGAATGTTGAACCATCCTTGCATACCGGGATGAATCCTACTTGGTCATGATGTATAATCTTCTTGATGAGTCTTTGGATTCTGTTTGCTAGTATTTTGTTGAAGATCTTAGCATCCGTGTTCATCAGGGATATTGGTCTGTAGTTTTCTTTCTTTGTGTTGTCTCTCCCTGCTTTGGGTATCAGGGTGATATGTGCCTCGTAGAAGCTGTTTGGGAGTGTTTCTGTTTCTTCTATTTCCTGGAAGAGCTTGAACAGGACTGGCAGTAGGTCCTCCTTAAAGGTTTGGTAGAGTTCACTAGGGAATCCGTCTGGACCTGGGCTTTTGTGTTTGGGAAGTCTTTTAATTACTGTTTCTATTTCCTCAATGGTGATAGGCTTATTCAGGTATTGGAGGTCTTCTTGTTTCAGCCGTGGGAGGTTATAGGACTTCAGGAATTGATCCATTTCTTCTAGATTCTCATGTTTCACGGCATACAGGCTCTCAAAGTAATCTCTGATGATCTTTTGGATTTCTGTGGTTTCTGTTGTGATGTCACCCTTTTTATTTCTGATTCTGTTTATTTGGGTTCTCTCTTTCCCTGTCCTTACAAGTCTTGCCAATGGTTTGTCAATCTTGTTTATTTTTTCAAAAAACCAGCTCTTGGTTTCATTAATCTTTTGGATTGTTTTTTTTGGTTTCCAACTCATTGATTTCCTCTCTAAGTTTTATTATTTCCTTTTTTTCTGCCTGGGTTGGGCTCCTTTTGTTGGTCTTTCTCTAATGTCTTCAGCTGTGTAGTCAGGTTATTTATGTGGGCCCTTTCTTGTTTCCTGATGAATGCTTGCAGAGCTATAAATTTCCCTCTTAACACGGCTTTTGCCGTGTCCCACAAGTTCTTATAGTTGGTGTCTTCATTTTCATTTGTTTCCAGAAATCTTTGGATTTCCTGTTTGATTTCTTCTATGACCCATTTGTTGTTCAGGAGTGAGCTGTTCAGTTTCCAGGTGTTTGGTTTGACTCCCTGTTTCTGTGTACGGTTAACTTCCATTTTCAGTGCATCATGGTCTGAAAAGATAGCTGACACAATTTCTATCTTTTTTATTTTATTGAGGTATGCTTTGTGGCTTAGCATGTGGTCTATCTTGGAGAATGTTCCATGTGCACTAGAGAAAAATGTGTATTCAGCTTTTTTGGCATGAAAAGCCCTGTATATATCTACTAGCTCTCTTTCTTCCATTTCTTCCTTCAGAGCCAATATTTCCTTGGTGAGTTTCAGTCTTGTTGATCTATCCATCGTTGATAGAGCAGTGTTGAAGTCTCCAACTATTATTGTGCTACTGTTAATGTCTTCTTTGAGGTCTCTTAGCAGTTGTTTTATGTATTTTGCTGGCCCCTCGTTGGGTGCATATATGTTTAGTAGTGTAATTTCTTCCTGGTGTACATACCCCTTAAGTAATAAGAAATGGCCTTCGTTGTCCCTTCTAACCTTTTTCAGCCTGAAGTCTATATTATCTGATACTAATATGGCCACACCAGCCTTTTTGGAGGAATTGTTTGCATGGAGAATGGTCTTCCAACCTTTGACTTTGAGTCTGTGTTTGTTCTGATTATTCAGATGTGTTTCTTGTAGACAGCAGAATGTTGGGTTCAATTTTTTAATCCACTTTGTTACTCTGTGTCTCTTAATTGGTGCATTTAGACCATTGACATTGAGAGAGATTATTGTCATCGGATTTTGTGCCATCTTTCTGTTTGAGCTTGTTGTGCTTATGGGTTTGGTCGTATTACAGTAGACCCTTCAGTCCTTCTTTTAAGGGTTGGTTTTGAGTCCATGAAGTTCCTGAGTTGTTGCTTATCCATGAAGTTGTGTATCTTTCCTTCATATCTGAATGTGAGTCTGGCCGGGTAAAGAATTCTTGGTGAGGCCTGCAGTTCATTCAGCCTTTTCACAATATCCCACCATTGTTTTCTTTGCTCGGAGTGTTTCATCAGAGAAGTCTGCTGTAAATCTTAGAGATGTTCCTTTGTATGTGATTTCCTTCTTTGATCTTGCTGCTTTCAGTATTCTATCTCTATCTATAGTTTTTGTCATTTTAATTAAGATGTGTCTTGGAGTATTCTTGTTGGGGTTTCTTTTAGCAGGTATCCTACGGGCCTCCTGGATCTTGAGGCAAGTGTTTTTTAGTTCCGGGAACTTCTCAGCAATGATGGCTTTGACAGTTTCTTCTTCATCAGGGTTTTCTTCTTGCCCTTCTGGGACCCCAATGATCCGTATGTTGTTTCTTCTGGCTTCATCCCGATTATCTCTTGTTGTCTGTTCGGTAATTGTGAGTCTTTTTTCTATCTTCTGGTGTTGTGTAGAGAATCTTTGGAACGCGTCTTCGAGATCACTAATTCTTTCTTCAGTAGCTATTATTCTGCTATGCTGGCTTTCCACTGTGTTTTTCATTTCATTTACCTCATTTTTAATATATGTCATTTCCATTTGCATTTTCCTCACTTCTTCTATCATGTCCTCTTGTATTTTATTGAGTTTGCATTCCATTGCTTCTTTGAATTCCTTATGACTCCTTAACATTTCTTTCCGAAATTCCTTATCAGAGAGGTTATATAACTCATTGGTATTGCTTGGCTCATCTGGACTAGTGACTTCACTCACAGAGCTGGATGGAACTTTGCGTTGCCTTACCATTTTGACTATTGTAGGTTGCAAATGTGGGGTCTTGGATGACAGGATAGTACAGTTAGTAGGTGTCTGGTCTGTTTGCGGAGTTTGGGTGGGTAGCAAGGATGTAGGGACCAAGGTTCAGTGGTACCTCATGCAAGATAGGTAGTAAAAGGTCCAGCGGTTTTGAGTTTTGGGATGATTACGGAAGAGCAGGGCCCAAGGTTCCGCCGGAGTGAAACCAAGGCAGTTAGCCTTGGTTCCCGTTGATGGAGTTTCCGCTCTTCCCTGGGGCAGTTTGGGTCCGCGGAGACGCAGGGATCACGCACACACCTGGCGGGGGGGGGGGGGGAGATTTTCAGCCGGTCCCAGGAGCCCAGCGCCCAAGGTTCCGCCAGTGAAACCAAGGCAGTTAGCCTTGGTTCCCGTTGATGGAGTTTCCGCTCTTCCCTGGGGCAGTTTGGGTCCGCGGGGAGCGCAGGGATCACGCACACACCTGGCGGGGGGGGAGATTTTCAGCCGGTCCCAGGAGCCCAGCGCCCAAGGTTCGCGCAGTGAAACCAAGGCAGTTAGCCTTGGTTCCCGTTGATGGAGTTTCCGCTCTTCCCTGGGGCAGTTTGGGTCCGGGGATGCAGGGATCACGCACACTTAAGGAGTTTTAGAACAGAATAATAGTTCAGATAAACAATATATCTTTGCCTGTGTCTACTAGTGAAATAAGCTTATATTATTTCTACAAGAGGTTTAGGATTATGAAACTATAAATCAAATCTAAGTAAAAAAAGTATGGTAAAAACAAATTGCTTGATTAAGGACAGCAGCTGAAAAAAGGAAAAAAGAGGGAGAGAAATTATATTCAACTTTTAGTTAAGACTTTTATGCATTTTTCTTTACTTTTCTGATATTTTCTTAATCTGCCAAAATTATCAAGAAAAATAGCTCAAATTGTTGATTAGCTTTATTTGATGTTTCATGAAATTGTCATATGCAAATCAGGCATAATGTTATGAATAATTTAATTAATATAAATAGGCTAAAAGTTTATAAACAAACTTTGAACAGCAGTGGATTTTTTAAAAATTATTTTAGTTTCCAAAATCCATTTTATTACTTCAAAGGCTTACAGCTAGGACTAAGTTTAGTTAAATGATGCCTGTTCATTGAACTGGTTATTTCTAGGTAAATTAAAATAATGACAAATTAGTTGTAATTGTGCATATGATCAAGAGACCTAACTTGGAGGGCATCTGGTTCCCCCTATCATCTCCTCAAATGAATATAAAGGACTGAGATGAGCTCAGTGTGAAACTTCTTGGGAATCAGGATCAAGACATACTGCACTGAACAGGTCACTTTGGCATGGTGAAGATTTTATCTGAAAGAATTTGAGAAATGTCAGTATGTCAGTGTAGGAAGAATTTTGTGATCGACTGAGGAAGCAGGTCATAAGGCCTTCATGTAAGAGGCGCCTTTCCCTACCTGGATGAAAGGATATCCTCTGTCCAAAAATGGATACCAGGAGAGTATTAACATATCTTACAAATTACAATGAATTCTCTATTCTTAGCTCACACTTCATATTATCCCTATCATATTTTCCCATGACTTTTTTACTCAACCTAGTTAAAAAAGACTGATTCAACCACATTTTAAATCTTTATTTCCTTATGAAATATTTCCATGAAATAAATTTGTATGTTTCTCTCTTGTTAATCTGTCTTATATTCTAGAAGCCCACCTGAGAAATTAGAGAGGAGAAAGAAAAGATATTTTCCCTTTTCTACAAGAAGCTCTAAATCATTTCCAAAAAAGTCTTGAAAATCTGAAGTGTCTTTGCAGAGAATTTCTCTGGGTTACTTTCTTGAATTAAAAAAAAACAAAATAAAACAAAAACCTTGAGAAAAACATATTAAAGGTCATTCATTATGTTTTCTTTTGCATCAAATGTAGAAACAAATTGGAGGGGCTAGAGAAATAGTACAGTGAGTAGGTTGCTTGCCTTGCATGCAGCCAACCTGTGTTCAATTCCTATTATGGTCTCCTGGACAAAACCAGGAGGGATACCTGAATGCTGAGCCAGGAGCCAGTCCTGACCACTACTGGGCTGGGTCCTGACCATCTCTGGGCCTTCCCCCATAACATACTAGGAACAAAAGAAATAAACTGGAGCAACAGATTACTTTATCTAAGCATAGAATGCCATGTATAAAGCTCAAGGTAGGAAGCCCTTTAGAAAGTTTATAGCATTAATGAAAAAATTGCCACAAACATGACAGAACTTATTGTGTTAGAATTTTGTGATGTATGTTTTGAGGACTTAACTTCTACAGGGGCCTTGGTAATCTTCAAAGAGATGATACCTATTTTATTAGTGCTCTTTATTCTTTTGGTTCAAATGCAGCTTTTCATTTTTTTAAAATAAAAATTGTATGAGAGGTTTTCCCTTTTGTGTGTGTGTGTTGTGTGTTTTTTTTCTTTTTGGGTCACACCCGGCGGCCCTCAGGGGTTACTCCTGGCTCTGCACTCAGGAATCACTCCTGGTGGTGCTCAGGGGACCATATGGGATGCCGGGGATTGAACCCGGGCCGGCACAGGCCGGCCGTGTGCAAAGCAAACGCCCTACCCGCTGGGCTATCGCTCCGGCCCCATCCCTTTGTGTGTTTTAATTCCTTTTTATTTTTTTTTTTTAAAGAAAAGCATTAAAGTTTAGCAACAAATATTAGAAGGGTATCTTTATATACAAAAATAATTTTAAAGCAGTGTTTTCTGGGGCCTGAGTAATAGTACTGTGGGGAGGCGTTTGCCTTGCACATAGCCAACCCAGGTTCGATCCCTGGCATCCCATATGGTCTCCCCATGCACCACCAGGAGTAATTCCTGAGTGCAGAGCCAGGTATAACCCCTGAGAATTGCTGGGTATGACTAAAAAAAAAAAGCAGTGTTTTCTATATTTTCTGGTATTCAGTCTTGTAGTATGATTACCTATATACAATACATCTGGTTTTCCTGCTCACATGATAAAAACTGTTATAAAATACTTTAGATGAAAAATTTCTTAGCCCCTATATTTTTAGCAGACATTAATGCTTTATCAAGTTATTTCTGCAGAAGACAGCGTAATTAAGCACTGTTGTGTGTGGCTTTTCAGTTAGTGTTAATAGAAAGGAAGAGCATTTGGGGAAACAATTGCTTGCTTTATAAGTGGTGATGTTGAATAATCACTAAATACATTCGTTTGAACAGCCAGTATAAACCCCAAGCAGATTTTTTCCATGCCTTTTCCTCAAGTGGGTCATGTGATTTGGTATTTATCACTAACTTGACTATCTTCAAGTCTTACAAACCACATAACTTGACCATGAAATCAAGCAGCTATTTCAAAGGGTCTTGGCAAGATTTTATTATATATATGTCATTGCAGTTAAAAGAAAATTGTACAATTTGTATATGGCTGTTGCAACTTTTTTTCCCCTTCCATCTCCTTCTCTCACGTTCTTCCTTCTTGCAAGTAAGTTTCACTGCCAAGATCTCCACAGTACATACTTTAGACTTTTCCATATAGGCTTGCAGAGTAAACTTTGTGCTAATGCTAATAGGCTGTAACACTTTACAAATATCAAATAGCATGCATGTCATTTGCCTGCAGTCTTTCAGAGATGACAAGTAAGTCAGTCTCTGAGCATGTAACTACTGCATTTAGTTGGCATCTTCTCTTTGTCCTTTTGCTTTAGGGTCAGCGGGAAGGGCCCCAGTTTCTAAAGTATAACAGCTAAGTTTGTAAAGAACCTACGAGTATTGTTACGGTGGCACGTTATCACTGGTCCACCTTTAGCATTTAGGTGCTTGGTACACGTTCACATGTGTGAAAGAAGCATTTTATTATTATTTTTAATTTTTTTTAAATTTTTAAATTTTTTTCTGAATCTTGTTAAATGCTTTCTCTGCATCTATTGATATGATCATATGGTTTTTATTTTTTCTCTTATTGATATGATGTATTTTTTATGTTTGTAAAAGGTATTTTTTTAAAAAAAAATTTTTTATTATACTACCGTGAGACATACAATTACAAAGGTGTTCATAATTGGTTCTTGGTAATACAGTATTCCAGCACCCCTCCTTCCACCAGTGCCCCATTTCCACCACCAATGTACCCCCACCCCTCCCACCAACCCCCAGGCAGCCTCAATAGCAGGTACCCCCTTTTCCTCTCTTTCTCTCTCTGTCTCTCTCTCTGTTTCTGCATCTCTCTCCCTATTGTTTTACACATTGTGGCTAGCCCTGCAGATATTTAGAGTTTATCACTTAAGTCTCTTTGTGTATATTCAATGGTGAGTTTTAGTCTGCCATTACCATTTCCCACACTTAGTAAAACACTGGTATCTATTTATATCCTATTAATGAATGCAGTCATTCTATATCTGTCCTTTTCCTTCTGACTAATTTCACTCAGCATGATAGTCTCCATGTCCATCCATTTGCAGGTAAATTTCATAATTTTGTCTTTTCTTACTGCTGCATAATCCATAGTGTAGATGTCCATAGTTTCTTTAGCCAGTCCTCTGTTCTCGGGCATTTAGGTTGTTTCCAGATTCTAGCTATAGTGAACAGAGCAGAGATGAATAAAGAAGTACAGATAGTGTTTCTGCTATGTGTTTTTCAGTCTCTAGGATATATTCCCAGGAGTGCTATTGCTGGATCAAATGGGAGCTCAATATCTAGTTTTTGGAGGAATGCCCATATTGTTTTCCAAAAGGGCTGGACCAGTTGGCACCCCCACCAACAGTGGATGAGAGTCCCTTTTGAAAGAAGCATTTTAAACTTGTTGGTTCATTTCTTTTGCTGGCTATATGTATATTTCAGGCCTACAGACCCTTTCATATGCTGAAAAGCTTCTCTGTTAAGTTTCTTAATCTGGGTAGTTTTAATATAGAAAATGTCAGCCTTTTTATCTGGTGAGAGCTACTAATTCATTTTAATATTGGAATATTTATTGGAATATTGGAATATGTGGTATATTGGGATAATATATTCCACATACATACACATGTGGAATTATGAATTGAAGTCCGGCAGTGACTTGTAAAACTGTATCACTGTCTGTATCACTGTCTTCCGTTCATCATCGATTGGCTCGAGCGGGCACCAGTAACGTCTCCATATGACCTGTCTCATGCAAGTAGAGCCCAAGGGCACCTGCTTGCTCCAGGAACATAAAGAGCCTCAAACCGTTCCATCAGGTCATGGGAATGAGGTCTAAAATTGTTACCAGTATTTGGCATAACAAATATGACACGGGTAGCTTGCCAGGCTCTGTCGTGCGGGTAGCATACTCTTGTAGTCATCTCTAAATCCAGCATTTATTGAAGAACCGGCGTGGCTGCTTGCGGCCACGAGAGACGGGCTGTGATAGGCTGGTCTGCTGGGTGGAGTTCTGACGAGAGGGAAGTCCAGATGTGGAAAATGGAGGCCCTCATGGAGTGGGGGGTCATCTGGCTTGTTGCAAGGCTCTGCTGGTGTGGCAGGCCAGGGCTAGAACCCGCCATCCCTCCTGGGCGCCTCGTGAGTGGCTGGGCACAGGAAGAGCCAGTAGCAGCTCTGCCCCATGTCAACTTGTAATACTAGGCCAGATAATTGCAAGAGAAGTATATTTATTTTGGATAATGAAGGAATCTTAAATTCAGTAAAAAAATATATGCTAAATAATCATGACATTGGGAGAACTGTGTTTGCTGCTGGGTAGATAAATACCACAAGTTCTTATTCTTTATCCTGAAAGACCTTGTAGCCTGTAATTGCTGAATGTAAGTATTGTAGTAATTCAGATAATAGAGATATTATCACAACAGAAAGAGATTAGAGAAGGCTTTATGGAGTGTAATTACCTGGACTGAAATTTGAAGATAGGATTTGGAGTGATACAATCATAGAGGAGGAAATACCCTGTAGAGGGAGCCTCTTGAGCAGAACGTTGTAGTACCTATTCAGAGGCTAGTTTGGTTATGTATATGAGATATAGAGTCGGGAGTGGGAAAGATATAATTGAGGATAGTATCTGTAGTACTTTGAATACCACCGTCAGGTGTCTCTCAGTCTTATTACAGAGAAATGTAACAGAATG
Source organism: Cryptotis parvus (assembly GCA_021461705.1). NCBI lineage: Eukaryota > Metazoa > Chordata > Mammalia > Eulipotyphla > Soricidae > Cryptotis > Cryptotis parvus. The sequence continues at coordinate 63,420 of JAJIBD010003192.1, read as the reverse complement.
CTGAAATGATTGGTTCTTGGTAATACAGTATGGTATGAAATGATTGTCATACATTCATTTATTAGCCAACTGAATATCAGGTGTCTGCCGAGTACCAGCTAGGCAGAATGGAGCCACAGGCCTCAGTGATCCTAAGTTTCTAGGGTTAAGTCCCTACAGCCTGATGACCTAGTGATCCTGCCCAGGGTTCAAGGTAGAACAGCTCTGTGATGTCCAATTTGTCAAATAACTGGGTTCTTTGATTTTATCAGGATTTCAGATTGAGATCTTTTCCCCCAGCTATAAAGATACTTCATTCATTTATTCATCCATTCTCCCTTGGCCATCCCTCTGTTACTGCTGTTGCTGTTATTAGGGATTGCATGAGTTTGACTTGGCCAAGGTGCGCTCACCCCTGCCTGTGGTACTCTTCAATGGTTGCACACTGTAGTTTTGATGCTTGGTCTATGCTCATGAGACATCACCTTCATTTAGCTTGTGTTGCTCACACGTCTGCAAGTTGGGGGTCACACTCCTGCCTCTGTGCTTGCCCATCTTTAATCATGGATCCTGAGCTTTCACTCTTGATAATGCACCATGAATTTATAGAGAAATATTTTATTGATAATACTTTGGTATTAAGAAGTTTTATTTTAAGAAAGGGCTTTAAAACTAAAGGTTTCTTTTAGCTAATTTTGATTTATTTTGGACACGAATAAATTGGTTTTAAGCTAAATTTAAAATTTAATACAAATTAAATTATATTAAAATTTTGCATTTAGATTACTAAAAACTGAAATCTAAAGTAGCCCTAAGAAATCACAACTAACCACAGCAATCTTCTATTGATCCTGCAGCTGGGAGGATTGAATGGAGGCACTGTGAGTTCTGTTTTTATCAATCATACTCATAGCACATGGAGTGGGGAATAATAAAGACAAGGTGAGTTAATGTTTGCTTGTTTGCATTGTCATTGTTTTGTCTCATATAGAAAAGATTAAGAAAATAGTTGAGAATGTAGTGAACAAAAATACTGGAAAAAAGAGATGTTCGGGTAAAAACTATCTAGACAGCAATTCAGGAGAAATCTTTGATTGGAGAAATTAGAAGAGAAATTTGGACTTAATCGAGAAGAAAATCTAGACCATAAGGAATTACACAAAATCTTTATATGATGCTTTCTGTCATAGCCAGAAAGTATACACTGACTTATTAGCTAATTTACCTTTATATGCATGCTTCCAAAAACTGTCCTGTTTATAACTTCATGTATAAATCAACATTCATATACTGACAGGTGTTACTTTACTATTATGCTTTTAAACAATACTTCTGTGATACTTTGCAGTAAGTAAAATAAGTCATCTCTTTAAGTCAGTTTTCCTGGAAATGAAATATTTCCTGGCTCTATTATATGTGAGATATATGATATTGGGCAAGTTACTCAACTTTCTTGAGAGAGAGAGAGAGAGAGAGAGAGAGAGAGAGAGAGAGAGAGAGAGAGAGAGAGAGAGAAATATTCTAAAGAAGTTGAGTTCTTCCATTCTGTCGTTTTACTCTTTGTTTTTAAATAAGCTTTAAAATTGTGTAATACTGAGTAGAATTGTTAGGGAAAAAATTGTGTATGTAAAGTATCTTGTTTAATTCCAAGTGTACACAGCACAGATTCTATTAGGGATCAGAGTGTTTATTATTGTTGTTGTTGTTGTTGTTATTATTATTTGTGTTTGTGTGGCTGTTCTGAGTGGTGCTCCTGTGTTCTGGGGATCATTTTTTGTAGTGTATGGGCCTATCTTGCGGCCGTGCAGTTCATCAATAAATGCTGGATTTAGAGATGACTACAAGAGTATGCTACCCGCATGGCAGAGCCTGGCAAGCTACCCGTGTCGTATTTGATATGCCAGATACCAGTAACAATTATAGACCTCATTCCCATGACCTGGGAGGCTCTTTATGTTCCTGGAGCAAGCAGGTGCCTTTGGGCTCTACTTGCATGAGACAGGTTATATGGAGATGTTACTGGGGCCCGCTCAAGCAAATCCATGATGAACGGGAAGACAGTGATACAGTGATGGGCCTATCGGTACTTAGGAATTCAAGGACTACATCTGTGCTGCTCAGGCCATGTAGTCCCGGAAACAAACTCAAGACCTTGCCCATGTAGTACATGTATGTACTCATGTAGTACATGTATGTACTCTACAACTTGAACCACATTCCTGGCTCCCAGAATTATTTTCTAGGCTAGTGCTTAAAATTAAATTTTAGGCTAGGTTTAACATGTTACTGTTTATAAGCCATTTGGTAATCCTTTCAGTGGATAGACTGAGTATTCCAAATGTCAGTCTTACGGGTTTCAAGACTTTTTTATTTTATCTTTTTATCTACTTTGTTTCTTTATTGATTGCTTGGGATCCATGCTATGCCTTCCACCAAAATATCAAGAATCTGTCGCTATTGTCCATTGAATCTCCTCTACTCTCTGATCCCCTTCCCTCTGGTAACTTCAGCCTCAAGGCAGAAGTCAAGGATTTGTTTTCTTTATTCTTTTGCTTTTTCTTCTTATACATTCCACAGATGAGTGAAATCATCTGGTATTTGTTCTCTTCCTTCTGACATATTGTCTTCAATATAAACCCCTTCTAGTTCCATCAATGTTGCTGCAAATAGCAAAATTGCTATTTAAAAATATGCGTGTATATACATTTATATACTATTCCATATTCATTATATATATATATATATCTAGCACATCTTTTTCCAGTATTCATCATTAGATACTTGGTTTGTTGCATACGATATGTTGGCTATTGTAAATAGTGCTATGGTGAATATAGCACTTTTTCAAATTAGTGCTTTAATATTCTTTTAGAAATAGAATTGCTGGCATATATGGTAGATCTGTTTTTAATGTTCTGAGAAGCCTTTATTTTGTTTTTCAGAGAAGCTGTGCTGGTTTACATCCCACCGGCAGTATGCTAGGATTTCTTCTTCATACCTCTGCATGAATTTGTTGTTTTGGCTTTTTTTTTTTTTATATAAGTCATTCTTATTGATATGAGGTGCTATCTTTTTTTTTTTTTTTTTTTTTTTTTTGCTTTTTTTGGGTCACACCCAGCAATGCTCAGGGGTTACTCCTGGCTCTGCACTCAGGAATTACTCCTGGCGGTGCTCGGGGACCATATGGGATGCCGGGATCGAACCCGGGCCGGCATGAGCCGGCCACGTGCAAGGCAAACACCCTACCCGCTGGTCTATCGCTCCGGCCCCTGAGGTGCTATCTTATTGTGATTTTCAGTTTTTGTACTTTCCTGCTAAATAAGTGATCGATGAGCATTTTATCACGTGTCTATTGGCCATTTATGTGTATGTTTGCTTTGGATAGGTATCTTTTTACCTTTCCTGCCCATTTTTAAATTCCATATTTGTGTGTGCTTGTATGTGTTTTATTGTTTACTTTATGAGTTCTGAATATATATTTTGGATATCAACTTATTATCAGATGTGTGATGAGCAATTACTTTTTCTGATTTAAGGGGATGTCTTTTTTGTTTAAATGATAAGTTTTTTCACTCTGCAGAAACTTATTAGTTTCATGTAGTCTTTTTTTATTGCATTACAATGCTAATTCTTCTACGTAGGATTAAAAATCCTTTGGTATATATTTGATTTTTTTAAACAATGTCTTATAGTTTCATTATCCACTTATTTACCCTCTTTATTTCTAAGTACTAAATTCTCTTTGGTATAATTGTAGATGATGTTTTCTTTCTTGATTGCTTTACAGTCTATTTGAATATAGAAATTGGCAGAGTTGTACTTTGAGTTTTGTTGCCTCCCTCTTTTACTGTACTGATTATTTGTAATGGAGACTTGAGGTTTTTCTATGCATGTTATCATGCCTACTGCAAATGTTATAGCTTTGATTCTCTTACAGCTTAGAATTCTTTATTTTGTTTTTCCTCTTATCTAGTTGCTCTGGTTAGAATTTTCAACAGTACTGAATAGCAGTGGTAAGGGTGTACATCATGTTTTATTCCTGATCTTAGAGGAAAAGCTCTTTGTTTTTGCTATTGAATATTGTGTTAACTGTGTGGGCTTTTTAATATTAAGTAGATGTTTAATCTCGTGATTTTCTTGATGTTGTGTATTACATGCATTGATTTTCACATGTTTAGTCATTCTTTCATCCCTGTAATAAATCCTACCTGCTTATAATAACTGCTTATAATCTAAGGTAATGTTGAATTGATTTTTTTTAAGTAATTTCGTTGAAGGTTTTTCCATTTGTATTCTAAAGTTTTTGGCCTTTCATATTTTCTTGTAATGTACTTATTTAATATTAGCCTCATGAAATGTATTTAAATCTCTAACATTTTGAAAATGTTTGAGAAGGATAGACGTTAGCTCATTTTTGAAAGTTTGATAGAACTCATTAGTGAGACCATTTGGTCCTGGGATTTTATTTTGGGGATGCTTTTGATTACTGTTTCATTTCCTTGATTATTATGGTGTGTTCAAGTTTTCTGTTTCCTTTTCATTTAATTTTGAAAGGTTGTAGGATTCTAAGAATTTGCCCATTCTTTTTTTACTAGTTAGTTTTTGGCGTAAAGATGTTCATAGCAGTGATACTGTATTCTTATATTTCTGGGATTTTTGTATTTTTGTGTTGTTACCTCTCTTTCACTTCTGATTCTGTTTATTAGAGGTTTTTTTTTTAATTTTTTTTTTCATTCCTGCAATAGCCTAGCTAAAGTTTCATCAATTTTATTTTCTCAAAGAACCAATCATTGGCTTCATTGATCTTTTATACTTCTTTCTTATTTCTATTTTGTGTATTTTCACCCTAATTATTCTTCCTTCCTCCAGTTTTTATTTGTTCTTCCTTTTCTTATTCCTTTAGGTGTAAGGGTGTTTTGTTTGAGGTTTTTCTTGCTCTTGATGTAGGTCTATATTGGCATAAACATCCCTCATAGTAATGTTCTTGCTGTATATTCCATACTTATGGTAACTCATGCCTTCATTTTTGTTAGGAGGTATATCTATATACCTCCGTATATCTAGATATCTTCATATGTAATTTTCTTTCATAGAGTTTTTTAATGAGAAAATAATGTAAATTATGTGTAATAAGTCAGGGCATGTGTCCCTGAGGAAACTATATTGGGGAAAAAAAAGCATTCTACTATTGAACCTACCTAGCAGTTTTTAGCTCAGCTACTGAATTTTTAAACTATGATTTGTTGAAACCTGTCTCAAACTTTCTCACATACTCTTTCTGTCAGTTGAAGATGTCCTTCATTACTCTTCTTTCCATAAGTGTCATTGGAGGTTTTTTAACTTGATTAATATCTTCAGTGAGTCCTGTGAGGAAGCTCTGACCTGGCATTCACCTTTAGAGATAGTTCAGATCCACACTTGTGAACCAGATATGCTGGGTGTATACTCTGTAGTGTGCCCACTTCTCCGAACCTTTCATTCCCTTACTTTACTGTCTATCACAGCATTTTTCCTCCACTTTTTATGGACACTTCAACTTTCCCCAAACATTCAAGAATCATTTTGGTAGTGTGATAGCATCATTTCTGCACGTTGCTAAGCCCGATAAGATGAGAGAATGCTTCCACTTAGATAAGCTTTACTTTATCCAGTTTAAGATTCTGTCTTTTTTTGATCTAGTGTCATCAGGCTTTGATCTTAACCTGTTCTCTTCTGACTTTCATAATCTTAGTGTATTACGTCCCCTTCCTCCAAGTATGGTTATTTGCCATTTACCCAGTAGTCAAGAGGGGAGAAGGAGGTTGATCAAGAAGGACATCTTTTTTTTCTTTTTGGGTCACACCCGGTGATGCTCAGGGGTACTCCTGGCTCTGCACTCAGGAATTACTCCTGGCTGGCAGTGCTCAGGGGACCATATGGGATGCCAGGGATTGAATCCGGTCGGCTGCGTGCAAGGCAAATGCCCTCCCTGCTGGACTATTGCTCCGGCCCCAAGAAGGACATCATTTGTAGACAAAGAGAAGAGCTAATTCTGCAGTTTAGATAGATCTTAAGAATCTGGAGATTAAAATTTTGCAAGTACATCATCAAGGCGTCTTTGTTCTAAAACTCGTAGTGTGCCCCTTCCTAAATGAGAACTCTGACTTTGCAGTAGCTGAAAATTCAACCTGGAGCTTAGCTAGCCTGTGTTAAGTCCTGGGCCCAAACATCAGTTCTGGTTGTTGGAGAGGAAAGTCTTTCTGTATGGTGCCATGCAAGTCCTTTGACTTTTTGTGTTTCCTCTTCAGCTGATTATTAATCACCCTTTGCCTTCCTTGTCAAATGCATCAATCATCAATAGCAAGAGCTGTTGAATAAGACTGTATAATTAATGCATTCTTTAATTTCTTAAAGCCTGAAATGTGGTCTGCCATCTCCTCCTATGGGTATTTCATTCCAGATGACTAGTGCTGAAAACTTTAATAAGAACTGATAGTACTATTTATCCTAATAACGCAGAACTTTGAGTAATGGCAAGTCATGGAATCTTGGCTGGAAGAATTCCCTGCAGCTGGGGATTGTGTCTTTAGTGGCAAGATCTGGCAGTGACCCATATAGAAGGATTTCTGGCATCCTAATGTATGACATTGTCTAAAATATAAGCCAGTTCAAGCATGTAAAACCATAATTATTTTATGCACTCTTTATTTTCTTTATTCTTTTTCTTTTTTTTTTTTTTTTTGTTTTGCTTTTTGGGTCACACCTGCGCGACCCTCAGGGGTTACTCCTGGCTCTTCACTCAGGAATTACTCCTGGCAGTACTCAGGGGACCATATGGGATGCCGGAATGGAACCCGGCCAGCACAGGCCCTACCCCTGGGCTATCGCTCCAGCCCCTCTTTTTTTTCTTGATAAGCATCAAGTTTGGATATAATTTCTTTGAGTTTTTCAGTTCTCATTTTAGCAAGAACTTTCATTTTTTTAAAAAAATATTTTATTATACCACCGTGAGATATACAATTACAAAGATGCTTACGTTTGAGTTTCAGTCATACAGTGTTCCAGCACCCATCCCTCCACCAGTGCCCATTTCCTACCACCAATGTCCCTGATTCTCTCACCCCTCCCCTAGCCTGCCTCTATGACAGGTTCTTTATCTCTTTTCTCTCTTTCTCTTTCTCTCTCTCTCTTTCTTTCTTCCTTCTCTTACACATTGTGAATTGCAGTACATACATTTAGAGGTTATTATGTGTATCTTTTGCTTATATTCAATGCTCATTTTATTTTAGTTTTAAAATGTATATATCATTAACCATATTACTGAGATGAAAGAAGGTTTTGAGATAAAGCTAAGCATTATTGATTTATTGCTTAAAGAACAAGATACTATTTTTTTTTGGTGATGATAATACAATTTTATTTTTGAAGTTTTGTAATTGGGTATCATTACCAGTTGATTTCTTAAAGTGCTTTAAAAAAGAATCAAGTCGTACATCTTTTACTACTGCCATGCATGATAAAGAACATATGCTCAAAACTTATATATGGCAATAATTTATATTAGAGATACATTATCAAACACTTCATGTTATGAATTCACAAATTGTAAACATACAACTTAGTGTTAGTATATTCATAGATAGTTACACAACCTTAACTAACTTCAGAAATAATTAACACCCCCTCAAAAAAAACCCCATACTCTTTAGAAATCATTGCCCATCCAACTCTTTGCTCAGCCCTCCACCACCTCAGCACTAGGCATTTGCAAATCTGTCTCTTTGAAATTGCCTAACCTGGGCATTTCACATATAGAATGATTTTCTGTTCACTTCTTTCATGTGAAACATATATATTTTATTCTGCCTTATGTTAACTTTAGTAATAATTATGTTGTACAAAAACAGAGAGTTAAAATTTGCAGTGTGAAGCTTAAATTTGCATTTCTATACAATTTTCCAGTCTGACTCTGATAAACTAATAATAGTTTATTGGGTATCTTTCCAGAATTATTGTATAATTTTTTGTGAAATAATGAATCTGCAGTCCCTTTGCATATAGTATATTGGATGTTTCATTGTACTCTCCAGTGCAAGCAGAGGGAGCAATCTAGAAACCTCTTAAAGCGGGGAGGAGGATATTTGAAGGCTCTAAGAACCAACCCACAATGCATTTCTTCTCTGAGCCTTGCTCTGAGAAGGCTGTTAGGTAGCATATCTAATGCTGCACAATAGTGACACTTTGGAATGGAAATTGAACGTTATAACATATAATTTAAGGTTTGAGCTTATTGAACACATAATGACATATTATTATCTAGAAGGTGAAGTAAGAGCTCTGACATATCTGCATATATGTATTATGTTCATTTCTTCTACCTTTGTCTAAGCTGTAAAGCTTTTTTGTAATATTGTACAAGACTTAATAATAGCTCTTCATTCTTGATATTTTAAACCTTTAAATAGCCTTCATTGATTATGTGATTAAATGCTTGTCAAAAACACATTTATTATGTTTTCTCTTTGAAATGCACAGCTCGAATCAATGAAAGGATGCTTTATGAAAAATAGTTAGGCATCATCAAGCTTTCCCATAAAATTGAGTATTTGCCATGAAAGACTACTTTTGGAGATTTCATTACAATAAGCTCTGTAGCTATAATAATTTTAGTGTCAAAATTAGCTATTTTTCATTGATCAGGCCAACTTTTTTTTTTTAGCTCATTGTTAGAGATTTGGTGACAGTTCAAATTAATGGCTTTTCCCTTTCTATCATTTAAATATAGTACTTATTTATTTGAAAACCAAGTAATAAGTTTATTTTCTTTGACTTCTTGTATTTTTATCTACCAAGTGTATTATTGGGTAATTGTGGTAATATGACCTTTTGCTGAATAATTTAATTTATACTCCCACAGAAGCATTTACAATGGCCCAAAGTGAAAATATGTAAGTGAAGTAAGCCAGTCACAAAAAGATAAATTACTATATGATTCTGAATACATGAGATGTCTCCAGTAGGCAGATTTAGAGGCAAAAGTAGAATGGTGTTTGCCAGGGAATGGAGGAAGGAAATTTGGGAGAGGTTATTAAAGAGGGTATAGCACTTTAGTTTCACAGGATGAGATAGTATGGAAATTTGTTTTACACAGTGTTAATGTGAATATACTTACAATACTGAACTTAAAAAATAGCTAAAGTGGCAATTGTTATATGTGTATTTTTTTATTTCCGTTAAAATGTAAAAAAAATTGTGTATGTAGCTCAAGTGGTCGTGGATCTTATTCCCAGCAATGCATACCCTTTTAAGTACTTGATGGCATTTGAGCATGGCAGGACCCTTGCTGAAAATAGGTTTGTACTCCTGAGCACCATAGCGTGTGGCTTACAGTGAAATTCAAGGAAAAAAAATTAAAATCAGTGTTAGGTAAACAGATACGAGTATTTTATTTAAGGGAAAACCCAGCGTGGAGTGGAGAAGACTAGAGATTTGAGAGACTTTTGCTAAGAAAGTTTCCTCTTACAGAGGCATATGCTACTGATTTTACCTGCTAAGACAGTCCAGCAGGAGAAAAGAGTCTTCGAAAGTCTTGTTGCTCTGAAAATGCATGTGGGCTTAAATTTTTTTTTATCATATATTCTTTTACTTGTATTGTTAAAGTTTTGTTAAAGTTCAAGTTTTGGGTTCATGATGTCTAAGACTTGACTATTCTGATCTCTGCATTTTAAGGCTAGATACATTTAAGTGACCAAATAAGAAAGAAGAACAAATTTCTTTCTTGCTCTTCTGTGTTGTTGTAGAGCAAATTTGCAGTGTTGGCCTACCCACATCAGAAATTTGAGGATGCCTCAGAATAAAAACAATTTGTCTGATTAGAACTACTCCTTTTGCTATTTCTCAGTGATCAAGTTCCTTTAAGGTTAGCTTCCAAAATGAGGGTGTCATTTTCATAGTATTGTTTTCTAAAAATCTCATCAAGCCTTAAACCAGTATTTCATCTCAGGCTTTAATGGATTTAATGTATTAAGATTTCCAACATTTCTATTGTTCTTTAATTAGTTACTGAGTTCTGAGACAAGAATAAAGAGAAATGTGATTAATATCTTTGTCTGTTTTAAAATCTACCAGCTTTTATTTGCAGTATGTTCAGATGGGTTCTTAAAATTATTACAGCGACAAAACCAAATTTCTGTTTATAATTCCATCATTTAAAATACTGTATACATCCAACCTCCTCAGATTATTAATAAGATAAAGGGTGAGGAGAGTTCTTGATTAACTGAAAATTAAAAAAAAATATCTCTGGAACTTTAGCACCTAGCACAGTATGAGGCATATAAAATATAATTAATGCATTTTGAATAAATGAATAAATGTGTCAGTTTAAATTGGGGTGAACAAACCAAACAAGTAAATCTTGCTCTTTAAGACTATCACGTTTCATTTGCTTTTCCAAGATATTCGACTCCTTCCTATTTAAAGTTTGCTCAGCTTTAAGTTGTTTTCTTTTATAATAGGATTTCATAACAAGTAAGTAAAGCCATATTTAATAAAAACCTTTGTATATTGCTTATTACATGCCTGCTAGAATGCTCCCTGTCATTTACTCCTTATTAAAAACTCATGAGATGGCGATTATTATTACTTATTCCATTTACATGTGGAAACTGATTGATAGAGAAGTTAGGTCATTTGTTCATTTATCCTCTATTGGTAATTTTATCAACTGGGATTTGAACCAATGCCTTGTCCCAACACCTTTATTTAACAATTACACTAAGAAACTCCCATTTTAAACAAATAACGAACTCTAAAAATTATTTCTCTTTCTTTAAATGTTTTTAAGATAAACATTTCTTAACAGTAATGTTCATTGACTTTTTTTATCAAGTTGTATTTTCATCAGTAAGTGTGCATTCCATATTCTTAAGCATATTTAAATATATCAATATTTTTGGGGCTAGAGCGATAGCCCAGCAGGTAGGGCATTTGCCTTGCACGCAGCCAGCCTGTGCCGCCCGGGTTCGATCCCCGGCATCCCATATGGTCCCCTCGAGCACCGCCAGAAGTAATTCCTGAGTGCAGAGCCAGGAGTAACCCTTGAGCACTGCCGGGTGTGACCCAAAAAAGCAAAAAAAAAATTTATATCAATATTTTTATTGATAAAATATTGATTATGTAAAATTGCCTTTATTTATAAATGTGTGGCAGTATGACAGTTGGAGTGCACAGCTTTTTGTTGGTATGATAAAGTGTTCTTTTGTAGGAGTCATCTTTGAAGTATCAAAGGAGAGACAGGATATGTGAGGCATGGATAAGGATTGGGTTTTGAGACAGCTGTTATTTTTGGATGTTAGGTACCTAATAGCTCTTTAATCTAGCTAGATCTGCTTATTTTCTTGGTACCTAAACAATTGAAATGTTTATGTTCTATGCCCAATTTGGTAATGTAGGAAAGAATGATATGATTCAAGTCATGTCTAGTTGGAGCATATTTCACAAATCAAGGGTGTTCAATTAATATTTTACTTGTAACTATATATCACCCTTCTTCAAGCCATTTGAAATATTTCTTAGTATTTTGGTGGTTTAAAGTTCCCCAATAATCTTTTTTAATGTCCTAAGCATGTACCACTCTACCGAGCTCAACATCGGAGAATGACTGTATAATTCAGCACTTCCATCTATGATATTTACCCCAATAATGCAGAAACACTAATTTGAAAAGGTGCGCACACTCTGTGTTCATTACAGCACAATTTCCATGAACCAAGGTCTAGAAATAACCCAAGTTGCCAGAAAGAGGCAAGTGGATTAAGTTGTACTTAATATCCACAATGGTATATTCATCTGTAAGAGAAGGTGAAGCCTTTTATTGTGTTACAATATGGATAGAACTAGAGGTTGCCGTACTATAAGAAATAAGTCAGAAGGAGATAGTCTCACTCCTATATGGAATATAAAATATGAAACAACAAAGCAAGGGAATGGATAGTGATCAGCACTGTGGGTAATGAAGAGATGGTTGGTGGTCAGGAAGAATCCTTTGAATAATGATGGAGGGACATAAACACTTAGGGTGTTAACATTGCCGCCATCTCACCCCTCCACTTCCCCACATATTACCAGTCTTCATACTCCTTTGGACTAATGGTGCCTGAGAGATAAAGGAACAAATGCAGTTGCAAAAGCAGGTAACTGGTGTCACTGTCATAATTGTCCCTGAAGGTGCTGTTCTGTTTCTCCCTCTTGGTAAAGGTGTGTCGCTGGGCTTGGAAGGATACGCATGCAGTTGTGGCATCCCTAACACACACAGTACTGTCTGTCTATGTGCTCAGTATTCATCTCCTGGATGGATACCCATGCAGTTGTGGCACCCCTAACTCACACAGTACTGTCTGTCTATGTGCTCAGTATTCATCTCCTGGATGGATACCCATGCAGTTGTGGCTTCCCTAACACACACAGTACTGTCTGTCTATATGCTCAGTACTCATCTCCTGGATGGATACCCATGCAGTTGTGGCTTCCCTAACTCACACAGTACTGTCTATGTGCTCAGTATTCATCTCCTGGATGGATACCCATGCAGTTGTGGCATCCCAACACACACAGTACTGTCTGTCTTTATGCTCAGTATTCATCTCTAGAATATATTCAGAGCAGCCCATTCTCTACTCCTTTTGTATTTTCAAAATTGTATTTACACTGTTTTGTTTCCTAAAAATATAATTTGTTTTCTAAAAATCTCAAGCTGCAAAACCAGTGTTTTTTTCTCAGGCTTTAATGGATTTAAAGTGCTAAGATTTCCTCCAACCCTTTTTTGTTTCCTTTGATACCTTATATTCCTTTGTGGTATTAGGAAGTATAGTGAAGTATAGTAATATTATCTGTTTTACAGGAATGGGGAAGTGAAGGTGAAGGTTAAGTGACTTATCGAAGGAATGAAGGGGAGTGAACTTTTAAGTAGAGTTTAGGATTCCAGACTTAGGAGTTTCGTATTTTTAAAGGGAAAAAAAGACAGTTAATTTTGCAGCTCTTCTGAATATAACTGTTTTTTTACGCTTGATTCTACACTTAAGTATTAAATCTTTCAAGTATTATCTGTACCAGTACTAACTAATCTGTCTTTAGTTATATAATGGATAGCTAATCCAGCCTTTCCTTTAAAGAAAATCCTTGATGTATTAGATGGATAAAACAAATTCTAACATTTGGTGTTCATTAGTGTTGTAAATGAAACAAAAAACATTTTAATAGTTGATCCCGGAGTATTGTGAAGTTAGTGTAACTTTGTTGGAAAGGTATTTAAGCAATAGTATCAGTTGCAAATAGGCCATGTGCCAATTTTCAAAGCTGTTTCTAAGTAAGACACTGACTTTTCATAATGCAAAAGATATATTATGTGGCACTGTGCCATGTGTCAAAGAAACAGAATGAAACAATTATAATGGGATTTGAATTGATAGTTGTTTATCCGAATGAATAGTTTAAGGCATTGTACAAAGTAGAGTTTAAAGTAATTTCCCAGGGTATTCAACAGTTGCTTCATTTTAATTGTAGACTTCAGAAAAGGTGTTTGGAATATAAAGATATATAGGACTTGAAAGTATTAAAAACTTGGATTAAAGCTTCAGTATTAAAACTTCCGATCTCGACATTTAGGGATAAGGAATTGAACTGACTAAAATTGGAGCACTTCAAGAAAACTACTGGGGATGGAGCAATAGGACAGTGAGGGAGAGTATTTGCCTTGTATGTGACCGACTTGAGTTTGATCCCTGTACCCACTACGGTCCCCTGAGCACCACCCATAGTAATTCCTGAGGGCAGAGCCTGGAGTAACCCCTGAGCATTGCTGGGTATGGTGAAAAGGCAAACAAAACAAACCCCTACTTATTATTATTTATAGGTAATATCTATTATTATTTATAAGTATATATATATCTATTAAGGTAAAATTTTTTGTAATTTTTTTTGTAATCTTATCAATTGATAGATTTTTGTCTAGGCAAAAATAATTCAGAATAAAGGATGTATTTTTAAGAATATGCAGACTAATTTACTTGTGATAAAATAAAAAACATTTTAAAAACCAAAAAATTCACAATTAAGTATTACATATTTGTACTGAATTGAACCCACAATTCACTTATCATCCTAAAGCAAAGAGGATAAAAGGAAAGAAATGGGAGACAGGATCATTAGCTTACTAGTTTGATATTTAATACAGTCAATCTAATGTTTTTATATGTTTTTGCTAATTAGTTATAGATAGTGTTTCTAGTAGGGACTCAATAATTTCTGGTATTTTTATATTCAGACTTGCTTTGATTTGTGCAGTTTTCCAGTGTAAAAGATTACAAATTTACATGTTAGTTTTGTTTTCAGCAACTGTTTTTTAAAACGCTTCTTTGGGTGTACTTGTACTGTCATTCATACTAGTACAAGCATTTCTTTTCTGGTGGGGCAATTTGGGCCACATCTGGCAGTGCTTAGGGCTACTTCCAGCTCTCTGCTCAGGGGTCACTCCTGGAGCGGTGCTCAGGGGATTAAGCCTAGGGCTGCCAGAATGCGGAGCCTGTGTCCAGCTCTTTGAGCCATCTCTCCAACCCAGCACAGACTTTGCTTTACACAATCTTTTGTGAGTGTCTGATTATTGAAAGACATTTTTAGTTTTCTTTGTGTTTTTGTGTGTTTTGACTATCTAAACCTCAATCCTTGGATGCCAAGTTTAGCATAAAATTTTTTAATTGCATCACAATGAAGTACACAGTTACAAAGTTGTTTATGACTGAGATTCATTCATATAATATTCTAGCTCCCATCCCTCCACCAGTGTATGTTTCCTGCTACCAGTGTCCCCTAGTTTCCTTCATCCACACCTGCCCTTATATGGCAGGCCCTCCCTCCTCCTCCCTCCTCCTCCCTCCTCCATCTGCCCTCCTCCTCCTTTTCTTTCTCACTCCTCCCCCTTTCATCTCTCTCTGTCTCTGTTTCTCTATCTCACTCTCTCTCTCTCTCTCTTTCTGTTGCCTTTTGGGCATTATGCTTGGTAATACAGGTACTGAAAGGTTATCATGTATATCCCTTTACCTACTTTCAGCCCTCAGTTCTTGTCCAGAGTGATCAAATCCAACTATCATTATCGTAGTGGTTCCTTCTCTGTCCTAACTGCCCTCCACCTCCCACATCTCCCCCTTATAAAATAAGTTTTAGGGTTTGCTTTTTAACTCCCTTACTACCTTCTATATATACAACTTTCTGGTTGGAAGTTTATTGGTGGTAAAAAACTTAGAGTGTATCCAATCATATGACAAGTGTTTTAGTAGTAGATATCATTTATAGTATCACTGTATCACTGTCTTCCCGTTCATCGATTTGGTCGAGCGGGCATCAGTAACATCTCCATACATCCTGTTGAAAGCAAACTGAATATTCAGCAATCAATTAATTCTCATCATTTTCCCTTGAGATTTACATTTCAGATTTAACTTACAAGATATTTTTAAATGTTGTATTCATTTCCTGCCAGTTTAACTTTCAGTTTTGAAAAAATTCAGCTCAACCAGTTTTAATTCTCGGCTACTTTGTTATATTTGCTATTTAGTTTAGTTCTAGGTTATAATGTCGAATCTTGCTCATAGAATAAAAATCTCATTAGATCCGAATCACTTGTATCACTTATATCACTTGTCTTCCCGTTGTTCATCGATTTGCTCGAGCGGGCACCAGTAATATCTCCATTCGTCCTGTCACACATATTAAATCCAAAAAGGCTTGATTAATTCTACAAATCATCTTAATACTACTACAGAAGTTCCTGCTTTTTGGTTTGGTGGGAGGTGAGGATTAAGCCCACCGGGCTGTGTGTGTATTCAAGGACTCTTCTGGTGGCACTTTGGGGACTGTGCTTGTAGCTGGAATCACCAGGTTGGCCACATGAAAGACACACAGCTTACCTGCTGTACTGTCTCTTTGGCTCCTTCTGTGTTTCTTGAGCCTGCTGATGTAGGCAAATTTTACTTTCTGCTTTTTCCTGGTTATGCTAGCCATTATGATTTGTATATGGAAAAAGAGCCATGAATGTTTATCAGGAAGAAGAGGACAGAGAGATTTGCCAGAAAAAGACTTTTCAGTGATGTAAACAGTCACATACTTTGACTAATAAAATTGCATTATCATTTTTTTTGAGATGAAGAAATAATAGGTAACAAGAATAATGATTACAGTTTAGGATCTAAATGTCAGTTTCTGGCACTGTTCAAAGTGCACTAAAGCTAGAAATTATAGGAGGTATGAAATGACATGCCACATTCATTTTCTGAATGCAGATGAATATCACTGTGTTTCATGGGTTATGGCTTATATGTGATTTTTAAATTAGATACTATGCGCATATGGTACAAACATCAAAATGTGTAAAGATATAAAGTATTCATTTTCCTATCTTGGCTGTTCACTCACCCTTGGACGTAACAGGGGATACCAATTTCTTTAAGGTCTCTGAGAATTTTTTATGTAGAATGAAATCATATATATATATAATTGTTGCATAAACGTGTTTCATAATTTATCATCCAAATTGGAGCATACCTAAAATAGTGTTCTCTTTTTTCCCTATTTAACAACACACTTTCACGATCACGATCTCGATCTTCCTGTTAATCATCTATTTGCTAGAGCGGGCACCAGTAATATCTCAATATGTCCTGTCACATGCTGTAGAGCCAAGGGCATCGGCTTGGTACAGGAACATAAAGAGCCTCAAACCATTATATTAGGTCATGAGAATGATCTAATATAATTGTTACTGGCATTTGGCATATCAAATACAACACGAGCAGCTTGCTAGGGCTTGCCGTCGGGGGAGGCATACTCTATAAACACCTCCAAATAAAGCCTTTATTGATGAACCGCGCGGCCGCCTTGGCCGCCGCTAGCCGGACTGTAATGGGCTGGTCGGCTGGGTGGAGTTCTGAAGAGAGGGAAGTCCAATGTGGAAAATGGCGGCGCCCATGGAGTGGGTGGGGTCGTCTGGCTTGTTGTGAGGTTCTGCCGGGTGGTGGGCCAAGGCTGGAACCCACCATGCCTCCCGACTGCCTCATGAACGGCTGGGCACAGGGAGAGCAAGTCTCTGGACCAGCATCAACACACTTTAAAGATCATTTATTTGAAAATATGTATTGAGTGTTTGGTGAAGAGCAAACAGGATCTCAGCTCTCTTGGAGCTCACTTTCATTGGGGAGATAACACTGAGCCAGGAGGAGGAGAGAGTAAACAGGGGAGTAAAAAGAAAAGAAAGGAGCAGTGGGGTTATTTCATAAAAATGAGGTGCTTAGCAAGCCCCTCTGGGAAAGTGTTATTTTTTAAGGTGACCTCAGTGGTGACCCAAATTTCAGAAAGGACACAACCAGGCAAAGTCAAAAAAGAAGCTCCAGAGACCAATGGAAAACCAGTGTGCATAGCTGCATGAAAGGTGAAGAGCGAAGTTAGTGAAGGAGGGGCTTATAGGGCCAAGGTCTAGTGTTTGAATTTCCTTTTAAGGCTGTTGGGAATTCATTATTTGCTTTTTTTGTTTTGTGAATAATAACTACTTTATGTGAGGATTATAGATACCTCTGGGTCACCCTCCCCCCTTTGATTGATGTTTGGGCCACACCCATGTGATGCTCAGGGTTTATTCTTGACTCTACTCAGGAATTGCTCCTGGCAGTACAAAAGGAACTGTATGGGATGTCAGGGATCCAGCCCAGGTATGCTGAGTGCAAGCAAGCACCCTCTCCACTTTGTTCTGGTCCCTAGATATCTGTGTGTTTCGTAGTGATGGATAGAATTTGCTCTCTCTCCAAATCTTTTAAATATTAAAATAGTTCTGAAGAATGTTGAAGCAGAACGGCATATTAAGAAGTAATGGTATACATCTAGATTTTGTACTGACAAATAGAATTTTGCAAAGGGTCAAATGCCTTTCTTTACCCTGAGAGCATGAAGGCTTGGGGAAGTGCGAGAAACTGTGACCTCATGAACCAACCAGTGAGGAATGAACCTTTTGAGTCTTTCAGTTTTTTTTTCTTTTGTTTATTTTTGTTTTTGTTTTTGGACCACCTATGGGTTTACTCCTGGCTCTGTGCTCAGGGATCATTTTCGGTGGTACTTGAGGGACCTATGCCATACCAGGGATCAAACAGGGTGAACTGGTGAACTGTGAGCAAGGCAAGCACCTTACCCATTGTTTTGTCTCTCCAGCCCCTATGTTTTCTTTTAGAAATGAACTTTGAGATGAATTTGTATGTAATTAAGCATACCCATTTAAAGTGTATAATTTTAGATGTTTGACAATTCTATGCAATCATGTAACCACTGCCACAGCCAAGAAATGGAACATATTCATCTCTTCCAAAGTTTCTGTGTGTCCCGTTACAAACCTCACTTTCCTCTTCCTCTAGAGCCCAGGAAACCTCCTAACTGTATTTACTACTACAGATCAGTTTTACCTGGTCAGACTCAGTGCAAATGGCAGAATATGACATGTCCTGTTTCTCTCTGGTTCCTTTGTCTCGCATTATGTTACTGGGATTCATCCATGTTGTCTGCATAAGTACTTTGTTCCTTTTTTGTTTGTTTTACTTTGGGTTTTGTACAAAAACATGGTCACCCACCTACAAGATGGTCAGACTTCTTCATCAAGACACTGAATGAACCACACCCAGTGATGCTTAGGGCTTACTCTGATTCTGAGCTCAAAGATCATTACTGGCTGGGCCTAGGGGTGAATAAAGGGATCAAATCTAGGGATGGAGCATAGCCCAGTGGGTAGGGCGTTTGCTGGGTGTGACCCAAAAAAGCAAAAAAAAAAAAAAAAAAAAAAAAAAATCTAGGTTAGCAAGGCAAGCAGCCTAACCACTATATTATCTTTCTGACCCCTAGTTTGTTCCTTTCTATTGCTAAGTGTCATTTCCAATGTTCAGATATAACATGATTATCTCTTTGGCTATTGATGGACATTGGCTTTTTAGGACTTTCTGGCTATGAATGAAGTTTCGTATAAATACTTATATCTCAAGTTAATATTCAGGAATGGAATTGCAGGATGATATGCTAATTTTCTGTTTAATTCTGTGAGAAACTGCCAGATGATTATCAGAGTTGAACTGTTTCACATTCCTACTAATAAAATAGGAAATTTCTAGGTGATCCTCATCAGCACTTGATTTTCACTATTGTGGATATATCTTCTTTTTATTTAGACTTTGTATACTTGAAGGGCGTATTTTTTACCCTTTTGTACAATGGCTTTGTAAAATGTTTATCCACATCATTTGCCCATTTGAGAATTGAGGTTTTTTTGCAATGAATATAAACATTCTTTGTATGTTCTGGATACATGTTCTTTATTGAATCCATTTTTTTTTTACCTTTTCCCTCAATTTGACTATGCCTTTTCATTAAAATTTTTTGAGGTTACATTAAAAAAAATTTTTTTATCAAATTGCTCAGTTTTCAATTATTTTCCCAAGGTTATGCTTTTGTGCCATGTTTATAAATTTTTTATTCAGCCTCAGCTCTCAAGGACTTCTTACAGACTTTCTTCTAGAAAAATTTCATGGCTTTAATAATCTTTTGTTTTTAGACTATTCTCTAAAGTTAATTTTCATATATGTTGAATATGGTTTTTTATATGTATACTCAGTAGAAACTCATTGGAAATGCTTGTAGTGGGTGCTAAACATTAATGGCTGAGTAGGGAGTTACATAGAAAGGGTAAAAATCCAGATAGTATGATTTAGTAATGACCCAAACTAGCACAGCAGTGAACACATGGAAAGAACAGGTAAGGGTTGGAATTTGATGGCACTTTAGAGGTAAAATAAACAGGATAAAAGGCAAAGATGACACTTTAGTTATAGTTCCAGGAAATAGTATGACTTATGAGCAGACTAAAATAGGATAAGAAAAATATTTACAATGAGTAAAGAGGAATTCTGTTTCAAATTATTGGTTTGTGAAATAGCAGGACAGACAGTCCTGTTCACATCCACATCTACTGGGCCACAGCCAAATTCTTAAAGAAAAAGATTTTTAGTCCACTGTAATCAATTTCCTATTGTTACGCAGTCTCTGTTATAATTTTATGGGCTCACAACATTAATGTTTATAGCAAAACTACTGTGTCTTCTGCATAAAAGATTGGTTTATATATATTATATCATTATATATTATGTATATATTATATATCATAATATATATTATATATCAGTAAATGTCCGAGATGAGAGCCTTCCACCTATACTGAGAGTATACTACCTACACGGCAGAGCCTGGCAAGCTACCCATGTTTTATTTGTTATGCCAAAAACTAGTAACAATTATGGACCTCAATTCCATGACCTGAAGAATAGTTTGAGGCTCTTCCTGTCCCTGGAGCAAGCAGATGCCCTTGGGCTGGAGCAAGCAGATGCCCTTGGGCTGGAGCAAGCAGATGCCCTTGGGCTATACTTGCTTGTGACCAGATGTATGGAGATATTGCTGGTGCCCGCTCGAGCAAATCGATGAACAACAGGAAGACTGTGATAGACAGTGATACAGTGATATGTCAACTCTATAAAAGTTACTGAACATTTATATTTGTGTCTCCAATTCTGATTTGATATTAGCTTTCCTCTTCCCCTATGAGGTAACTTGCCTCCCATTATCAAATATTTACTTATTTGTTCTATTTCCATGTATATAATACAATTTCTGGTTTAAGTTGTCCAAATTCTTGCTTCAAAGCACATAGATACCAGCAGGTGTCCAAATTCTTGCTTCAAAGCGCGTAGACTCCCCTAAGCAGGCATGCTAGCCCAGAGGTAAAGAAAACAATGAAAGAGAAGGGAGATAAAGATCCCCTTAATGAATTTTGATTCCATTATTGCATCCCAGAAAGAGAACTGAAGAAGAAAGTGGTTACATAGAACACTCAGTTTTGCCTGTGTCTTTGTTATTTTGGGATTTGATGTGATATGTTCGTAAATGTTTTTGTACTATGTTTTATCTCATTTGTTATGTTTCTTACAGTGTTTATTCCATTTGTTATTGTTCCTGTTTGAATCCGCTTGAAATTTATTGGGAGGTTTTTAGGATCCTAATTATACAAATGAAATTTTTCCAAATGACAAAACAGTTATTCCGACATTAATATTGACTAAGTGATCTTTTCTCCACTGATATAAAATCTTGTCTCCATCCTGATTTATATCATTCTGTTTCTGTGCTCTATTTTTCCCTTTTTTCTGTAACCTGCCTTCTTATGGGAACAACATAGTATTAGTTCATATGGTGATAATGAGAATTAGATGAGAAATGCATATAAATGGAGCCAGTCAGAGCTGCATGACCCCCTAAGAGCCTCAGCAAGTAAATCCTGATTGCAGCTGGGTATTAACCAAAAAGAAAAAATAAAAGAATCAGTCCTTTTGTATAAAGCAGTCAGAATTTACATATTAGCCATCTTAGTATAAAACCTATAGACTTCAAAAATTATTATTATCATCTCAGTATAAAATCTGTTAACCTTTAAAGTTTATATTTCATTGTTTTATTACTCATTTACAATACTATATTCATTAGAGAAGTACAACATCCTACCTCTGTGTATACCTCTGTGCCTTACCACAATTACTACCGGAATTCCAGTGTCTGTTACCAAATTGACCCTCTCTCCCTATGCTCTGCCTCCTTCCCCCACTCCCCACAAAACTATTTTGGTCACAATTTTTGCATGGTTAAAGAGCTCATCTTTGTTTGACTTGTTCATTTTTTTTTTGGTTATTTATATTTTGCGTAGGATAGAAACCATCCAGCAGTTGTGCCTCATGTTGGCTTATTTCACTTAGCACATCCCTTCTTGTTCTGTTCATTTTGTTGCAGATGCTAAATACTATTTTAAATAGCCACGTCATATTCCTTTCAGTATGTATATCACAGCTTTTTATCTGGACATCATTTGGATGGACATGGAGGTTTTTCCCCTTGTGTTGTATATGTAATGTTTCTGTGAATATGGAGTTATATGTCTCCTCTGGATTCATATTGGGCAGTGATATTGCTGGCCCATGTAGTTCTAATTTTACTTATTTAAAGTTATTTATGTGGGAGAGGTATTTACTATTTCAGTTTCTATACTTATTAATGGTGTGTTTAAGCTGTTTCCTCCTGGGTTGGTCTTGAGCAGTTATACGATTCTAAAAATGTAAGATTATCAGAATTTCTTCTGACATTTCTTTTACATTGTCCAGTTTATTTGCATATTGATGTTCATATTAGTCTCTTATGTCCCATTGTATTTCTGTGGTATCCCTTTAATCGCCTTTTTTAATCAAAAGTTTTACCTTTTTTTTTTTTTACTAGTGAGTCTTGCTAAGGACTCATTGTTTTTTTTTTCCCAAAGAACCAGGTTATAGTTTATTTGATCTTTTGATCATCATTTTGGTTTTCCATTTTATTTATTTCTGCTCAAATTTTTCTTACTGTTTTCCTTCTGCTGACTCCAAACCATAGTCTTCCCCATTCCCTTCCTGACCCAGTCTCTCTTTCTGATTCCTTTAGGTATATATTAGAATGAATATTTGGACTTTTTGTCACTTGACATGTGTCGGGAGTGGGCAAAACAACAAAACTCCCAGAATAGCTAAACCTGTCCTCCAACAGACATGAACCTGAAGTGCTATGAAATCCCTTTTTAATACTCCTTTTGCTGCATCTTAGGAAATCTTATAGCCCTTGTCTTCACTTCTTGTACTGTCAAAATTTTTTGCGAACCACACTTAACTGTGCTCATGGAGTCCAGAATCATTTCTGTTGCTGCTTAGTCCACTGTACAGTCCAAAGGCTTAGTGCTTGGGCCAGTAGCAGGGTTCTTGGTCCATTGGTTCTCTGGGCTACACTACAGATGCTTGGAGGTCACCAGGATTAGAAATGACAGTGTTATAATGTCTCCTTTCAGGTTTATTGACATTTTATTTTTTTTGGTGTACTTATGTTGACTGCATACACACACACACACACACACACACACACACACACACACGCACGTATATATAGTGAAGACACATTTTCTTCCTGGCTTATTCCCTTGAATATTATATAGTATTTCAACATTTTTAATTTGTCTTAAATGCTATTTTTATTTGGCTTAAATTCTGTTTTCATATATGAGAATAGCAATTCTTGCCTTTTCCCCTAATATGTTTGAAAAATCTTACCCTAGCCTTTCATTACCAGATCTTTGTTCTAAACCTGATAGGTGGGGCTCTTGTATATCTGATAAAGATTAATCTATTTTCGATAAATTAGTCTTTCCAGCCCTTTGATTGATAAGTTAAGACCTTTCACATTATATCTATTACATATGTGTAATGGATATAAGTATGTCATATATCTATGTGATATACCTAGATTTTTTGAGTTATTTTCTTTTTGTTCTATATGGCTGTTGTTTCTTTTTTCACATATTTTCCTCCTCTGCAGTTTTATTGGTATGCTTTTCCCTAGTAGTTGTTGATTATTTTGATTTCTTTACTTTTCTTCTGTGTCTGTTGCAAATTTTGGATTTTTGGAAATGAAGATGAGATTTTCGGGAACGCCACTGGGTCCCCAACAGTGCCAGGACAGAAGTTCTCTTCTACCTCCGAGGACGCTGGGGGAACAGATGAAAACTCACGAGTCCGGTGCAGTTCCAAAAAGGCTTTTAATAGTACAAAAACTCTTCCACAGCAATCCAATATAATGACAAACTCTAGCTCTGGTCCAAACAAAAGAGCCTAAGTTTCCCACCAAAGAGAGAGGATCTCACCCGAGATGAGTCCTACCCAGAAGAAGGAGCAAAAGGCCAAAGAGCAAAAAGCCAAAAGCCAAAAGCAAAAGGCCGAGGAGCTAAAAACCGCAGGGAGCCCAAAGATGAAAGCTGAGGAGCCAAAAGCCACAGGAGCCAAAAAGCTGAAAGCTAAAAGGCCAAAGCCAAGGGGCCTCAAGTCAGTTCCCTAATATACACCAAAAGTATCCAGAGAGGGTCTTGTCAACAAAGAACTCTAAACAGAGTGTAGTGCCACACCCTATTGCAGGTATAAATGAAGGTTATGCTAAGGACTAATCACAAGATTATCTCTTATGTAAAACACTGGAGAGAGAGAGAGAGGGCAGATAGAAAGTAATACATCTTAACTTCATGAGCTTCATGTAATCTAGATGGTACCCCAAGGTCCTTCTTATTATTATCTGCACCAGGGTGATTCTGAGTATCTTGTTCTCGTGTACTGAAAGGGTCACACTCGCCTGCTTAGAGCAAACTAGTATGATCCTTCCTATAGTCTTCCTATAGTCTCAACGTAGCCAGGGTGGTAGTCTCCTGGTAAATTCTAACTGTCCCACGCTGGATGCAGTGGGTATAAAGAGCTGCTGTGCCCAATGTAGAAAACATAGAAGTCTTAGTAGATGTATAAGTCAGAAGTTATTCAATCAAGGTGACTTCTGTAACTGCCACACCCTCTAGCAATGTTTACATAGAAGAGAAGTCTCATTAGAATGAACCTTGGTTTAAATAGATTAAGCTGGGAGGTGGGCAAAACAACAAAACTCCCAGATTAGCTAAACTTGTCCTCCAACATGAGATCACTCTGTATCTAAGACAATATTGTTTGTGATGGTGTTGACTTGTCATGATTAGTTAAATAGAATTTTTTTGCTTCCCCTTTAATGTTCTGTTTTTCTGATGCCCCCCTCCCTACCGTCTTGTCTCCTGTTTTTTTTTTTTTTGTTTGTTTGTTTTTTAGCCATTTGGTAGATGATTAGGTCTCTGTTCAAACAACTTTTATGAGTAGACCTTAAGACCATGGACAGCCAAAATTCTTAAAACCAGCCTAAAAACATACCGCCAACGAGAGGATAAATGAATGGAAGTCTTTTCAGTTATGTTTTTTACTCATGTTCTTCCAACCCTCTCTCCTCAAGACCTGTCACACTCCCCAAGTCCTCCTCATCCCCAAGTCCTCCTCATTCATGATACCCCAAAACTCCTCCTGACACTCTGCCTGTTCTTGAGTCCAATTTGGACCTTTAGACTTGTCTTCTCTTTCCATTGTACTGCCTTCTCCACCACCCTTACCCTTGAAGGTGTGTCTCTCAGCTCCTTGGATGATCCTCATTTATATGCACCTGAGCCAGCTCTCCTGAGTGGGTGCTTTGTTAAGTGTCTAAACTGATCTGGTTCTTTCTTTCCTTAGACAAGAGATGTTCTTCTTCTTATTATTTCCTTGAGTTGGTTCCTTATTTCTTTCTTTTTCTCCTGACTACCTGGTATACTCATGATCATTATGTTTTCTTCTAAAACAGTCTGATCATCTATTCTCTCCTCAATCATTTAATTTGTTACTGGACTCTTTCATTTTGCTGAATTTTTCTTTTTGAGAGGTGGGGCTTACTTGTAGTGTTCAGGACTTACTCCCTGTCTCTATGCTTAGGGATTACTTGCCTTTCCCCTTCTTAGTTCACATACTACTACCATGTTTCTTCCCTTTACCAGGGCTAGAGATTGACAGCAAGTTTCTATAGATGGTAAATGGCAGCTTTGGTCCAGACAAACGTGTCATGAAAGGACATTGTTGGGGACTCAGTCTGTGAAAATCCCTGGAATACATGTCTTGATAGAGTATCTGGCATTTGTCTGGATCTTCCCCTCTTCTGTGAGCTCGCTTGCTGGAATTCTGGACACCTGGCTGTCCTCCATGCCCAAGCTTTGTGCCTGCTTGGTCCACACTCTCTAGAGCTATCATTCAGTTTTCTGTGACTGTAACTGCAGATTCCAGGCTTCTTCTTCCAACATAGCCAACACCTGGAACTTTAGTTATCCACTTTCAATAAGGCAGGTGGGGGCCTAAAAGATTGTTCAATGGGTAGGGTGCTTGTCTTACATGTAGCCAGCATGGATTCCATCCTTGGCATCACATTTGGGCACCACGTATGGTCCCCTGAACACAGTCAGGAGTGACCCCCTGAGCAAAGTTGGCTATGACTTAAACAAAACAAAGGGCAAGTGTATGACTGATCAGGCATTTTTCAGAAACAAGTTGATGTGAATTATATGAGATATTTGGTTTTCCTTATAAAGGAATATTTTCCCTAAGGTTGTTTATTTCACCGTACATACTAGGCATATCTGGAGTAAGTATATAAAGCAGTAGGAAAGTAAATTGCAGAAAAAATATATATATAGTAAGTTATACTGGGATTTTTTCCCATAAAAATTTAAAACTCCTTTTCTTACTATGCTTATAAGTGATTCACTTTTATGTATACATTGCATTTTTAGATTTATTCTAGAGTAAAGTTCTTTTGAGGTAGACTATATGATTTTTTATTTAACTAATAGTTATTGAGCTTCTTAATGTGATTTAGAACAAGCCAAATCTACTTTGAACAGCTCACAGTTTGTTTGAGGAACCAGGCATATAAAAATAAATACAAATAATGTTAGAAGTGCTTATATATATTTATATAACATGCACCTGCATGTTTAAATATACACACACGTGTGTGTCTTCCATAAGTATCTACGTCAGACCGATATACCTTCACAGACACATTTTCCTAAATAAATAAAGGAGTAGGATAGAGACTGTTCAAATAGTGTTTTGGTACTAATTTCTTTTGAGCAGTCTCCAAGTACTGACTTGTCTCCTTAGCTGCTACCTGCAAATCCTTGTATAATACCAGTCACAGAAAATACCAAAAAAAAAAAAATCATTGTTTTGGAAAATGTTTGTATTTTTTAAAAGAGATCCTATGTATTTTACGCTCAATACTTAAAACTGAGTTTGTATGTGTTTACAAAATGACAGTGATTTTAGTATCTTGCTCTAATATTATTTTCCTGAACGTTTCTAGTTCTATGAGCTAAAAAAAATCATACAATTATTTTGTGTTTTTATGAGATCAAATTAATGCATTTTAAAAATCCAGCCATCTGTTCTATATATGTTCCACACCTGTGAGGAGATGATTCTAACCAGTCACTTAGAAAAGAGAAACACATTGTCATGGGGTCCCCCCACTTTGAAGCATACTTTCTATTTTTTGCTTGGTAACCATGTGAAAAAATACCAATTACCGAAACTCCAAGAATGAAGTTACTTGTAAACCTAGTATTCATATAGAAAGGCCCTCTAAATTAAAACCAGGCTGAGATGCATTAGACCAAATCTGTATAACATAAACCTTTCAAGATCAATGTAGCTTTAAAAAAATCCAAGATTTGGGAAGGCGGCTTTAACAAAAACAGTATTGTTAAAAATAACTAAAGTAAAACAGCTGGCAAACAATCTGACAGACATGTACCATGACAGGAAGCTGTGGAACTCAAAGTACCTTAGTGAGTGTTCAGAATAAATATTAGTGCACTGTTATAGACCATATTTCTAGGACATTTTTGATGATGTTAATGCATTGTGAAGTATTTTGACAAGTGAAATTATGGAATTTCTAAAAAATTTAAAGCTTACATAAAAATACCTTTTCTGTTGGAATGGAAATCATAACACAATTATAGATGTGCCAATTACAGCTTAATAAAGCTGAAATAAAAGAAAATCGTGGTACCTGTAGATCTTGATGAGGATGTAATTTTTAATTTCTGAGAAGGTGTTTATTGAGAATGAAGTATTCTAGTGAACTTTCAGTATTCGAACTTTGTCTTCAAGTGGAATACAAATGTGAGAGGTTCTAGCAGTGCTTTTCAGAGTGTCAGGAAAGCAAGTTGTATAATGGTTATTTCTGGAAAGATTTAGAAGCTGACTTTGGGTCCAACAGCAGGTCTTTGTTTAAGTCTTAGATGTGTTGCTTCCTTGGGCTTTTGAACAGTTAAGGCACACTTAACCTTTCTGTGTCTCAGTTTCTGGAATCTGAAATGTTTTAAACCTCCTAAGGGTAAGATTTAAGTGAACTGATAGGTGAAACATTCCTGACCTGTTACAGCACTGGAGAAACACTCAATGCCGGCAGTCAAGCTCACTGCAGACAGTCTCCTCTCTAGCATTCTCCTTCCACCTTCCCTCTCTCTGCTTACTCTTCCCTGCTTCTATTTGATTTTCTAATCTTCCCACTTCTTTTCCTATTCTTCTAGTTCTCTTGTGGTGTACTCTTCATCTTTTTAATTTTCTCATATTATGCTTCGCATTTTTATTATCTTTAAAATCTTCAGTCATCATTTATTTTGTTAGGCCAAATGATCACATATTATCATACATATCAGAGTCTTGGATTTCTGCCTCTGTTGCTCTTCACCAACATTGGGGGCACAGACCAGTGAAGCTGGGCACCCAGGGCTGAAGACCAGCAGGATTATAACTGACAGTGCTGGTAGGGTGGTCATTTGGTGCTCAAGGAGGAACAGTGCTTTGTATATGCTAGCCACGGGCTCTACCACTGATTTTCTCTCTCTCTGACCCCTTTTGAGGTTCAGTTTTTAAGGGAAAGTTTCCATAGTTCTTACCAGTAATTGAGACAATTTCATAAAATTTTCAACCATTCCTCCAGTTAATTTGTTGACCCATTTGCCATTTGTTTTGGTTTTTGCACCACATCTGGCAGTGCTCAGGGATAATTCTTAGTAGTATTCAGAGCACATATATGGTAGTGTTCAGGGCACCATATGTGATAATGTTCAGGGCACCATATATGGTGTGAGGGATTGAATCGGGTCACCCACATGCACAGCAATGCCTTACATCTCCAGCCTCTGTCTTATTGTTATTAAGATACCTGTTCACTCTTGGAAAGGTGCTCTCCACTCTGCCTTGTGGTGGTACTCACAGAACTCATGAGATTTATACTAGAGTAGGGTAAAGAACTCAATTCCCAGGCAGTTCATTAATTATTGCATTATTGTGTTGTGCATGCATACAGAAATTTCATTTAAAAATTTTTAATGGTTTTATAGATACAGGATTAGGATTTCATAAGATTTCCCTGTTCCAAATATTTGTAGTGGATACTTCAGTTTAAAACAACGTAGCTCTTTGTCACCATAATTTTTTTTCATTTCTTTGTAAAGTTCCCAAGTCAACTTGGAAGCAGTATTCTCAAGGCTGTTCTTCGAAAAAACAATGCAGTTGGAATTTATTATAAATTCATCAGGAAAAAATTTAGATCGACAGTTTTGGGGGTTTCTCTAAAGAGAAGCATGTAAACTGTTAACAGCATTGTAGACTTTTAGTATATATTTTTCCTATTTGGCCAAGGCAGATTTTTATTTATTTAGCTTAAATTGCTATGTACATGATTAACTGAGACAACCTGAAAAACTTAGAACTCCTTTAACAAAAGGAGTTATGCTAGTCACACATTCTTCACATATCTTATCACATGTAAAAGTCTAGAAAGGAAAAATATTCCTTTGAAAATAGCACTTTCATCTCTGAGATGATTCTGATCTCAATATGTAAATGCCTATGGTGTGTGTAGACATATTTTGAAGGGCCTTGATTCTAATGGGTAGAAATTAAACCAAATGAGTAAACAGAATTTGTAAATTAAACCAGATTAGTAGACAGACAGAAAGCCCCTGTACTTCATTATCCTTTTAAAAACACTGGTAATGAATCCTGGCTTCATTTGTGGAAGCAGAGTTGGATATGGATTAACCCAAAAAGTACATGCTGGACCTTGGGAGTATACAATAGTGAGTACTTAAGGTTGTAGTCCTTGAGATGAATACTTATCTATACACATGTATTTATGTATTTGATATGCCAAATACCAGTAACAATTATAGACCTCATTCCGAATGGATTGAGGCTCTTTATGTTCCTGGAGCAAGCAGATGCCCTTGGGCTCTACTAGCATGAGACAGGACATATGGAGATGTTACTGGGGCCCGCCGAGCAAATCGATGATGAACGGGAAGACAGTGATACAGTGATACTCGATTCAAATACAAGTTATGATAAGTGCAGTGAAGACAGTAATAAGACCTGCAAAGAGTATATATACAGAATGCTGTCTAAAATGAGTATTTGGTAGGGGCAAAATGGAGCTTTTTTTTTTAATCTGCTTCCATTTGCTTTTCATTTTGATTTGTTTCTTTTCAGGGCAGGGAAGGGGCACACTCAGCGATGCTAAGGGTTTACTTCTGGCTTTGCACTCAGGAATTACTCCTGGCGGGCTTTGGGAACCATATGGGCTGCCAAGGCTCAAACCCCGGTACATGCAAGGCAAGCACCCTGCCTGCTGCACTGTCTCTCCAGCCACTGTTTTCTGTGTTTTAATAGCAAAGTTGGGTGCAGGCCTTGATTTTGGTCTGTTCAGAAAAAGGACCTCTAGTTAACCAGGAATTTTTGTGTCTCGGAGCATGAAATTTGTTGCTGGTAATGAAAACTTGTAGAAGGATATGCCTAGATGTTGACCACAGTCTGTACAAGAAAGGCAACTTAATGTTTTCTTTCTAAATGAAAATATATATGTATGTATATATGCAAGAGTTTTGAAGACAGACTGAAGAGGGAGCAGAACTGAAGAATTTTTTTTTTTCTAACTCTTGCTCTGACTTATAGATCTGACTCAGAAACAGATACCCTTAGAGAAAGCTCCAAGCTCTAGGCACCGAGGAATAGTTAGGGCTCACCAGCCAGTCCGCCCTCTTCATTTTTCGGATGAGATGGAGGTCTTCAGCAACCTTTCGGTTGATCAGTGGAGGATCCTATTGTCAAGCCTAAACTCTCTTTCACGGTTTTGTTTCCTTTTTTTAAATTGTAACTTGTTAACATGACTCAGATTGCTCTGAAACCTGGGCAGTGCGGCTGAATGAGAGCTGCCAGTGAGAGCTGCCTGTGATGAGCAAGACGCGGGGCTTATGAGAATGCTGCCTCAGGAGCGCTCTCATTCTGTATTTGTCCTGGGAGCACAGAGGCAGTTCCCCTTCTATTAGTTGCTAACTTGTGCAGGGAGCTTAGGGGCCTCAGGACTGACATTCCCAGGGATCAAGTAAGAGCAGGTTTCCCTGGCGGGGTGGAGCCTCCCCTTACCTAGGAATATTGCGGGATGCAAAGCAAAGCAACTTCAAAACAATATACAAACTCCTGCTTCTTCACTATGGCACCTTCCAGCATTTGTGTTAGTAGAGCAGAGCTCTAGCACTCAAGAATTCCATTGTTTAAGCATGTTTAAACATCAAGACCTTTTCAACTGGGTGCCTTTTACTCTTTCTCTCTTCTCTCTCCTCTGTCCCTCTCCTCACACAGCCCTTTTGTGACAAGAAGGGAAAAGAACTAGAATAGTTGAGTTATAGAGTTCAGGAGCTACTAAAAGTGACAGATTTACATATTTAACATTTGAAAGCCCTGAAAGTTATGTTCTTAGATCTTTACCTATATCTTTAATCTTTACCTGTCACATAATAATCTTATTAAGAAGAATACATAGAGAAGTAAGGAGCAAACTGAACTATTTAGGAAGCAGCATATTTTAGCCAATCAGGAGTCAACCTTTGCAGTTTAGCACATCAAAATCATTTTTTTACCACCAGCAAACAGGTCCAGGCCACCATATTTTTAAAAAGCAAAATGAAAATTTCTGTTAGACTGGGGCATTCTCATTTTCATAATTAATCTTACTCAATTGCTAAGTGCTTTTTATGTTTAAAGAAACAAAGGCTAAAGAAATATCTAGCTTCATTTTGCAGTATAGGAAGCTTTTTCCTTTTTCTTCTAAAACATTTCCCCTACATTTTGGAAGATACTTTGACCAATTCAAATTATGTATGATATTGACAGTATCATGTTTTATAAACTGTAAAGGTATGTGATTTGAATGCATCCTACCTAATGTGAGTGGAATTTTTTCTCCAGTTGTATGAAAGACAAGACTTTCATTCTCCAGTTTCAAAAAAAAATGCAGCTGCTCGCTAGAGGACAGCTAAACTAACTGAACATTTAATATTTTGAAAACTATGTCCTGGGGCCAGAATTTTCTTTTGACAAGATATTAAATTATTTGGCTTGGCAG
Source organism: Cryptotis parvus (assembly GCA_021461705.1). Classification (NCBI taxonomy): domain Eukaryota; kingdom Metazoa; phylum Chordata; class Mammalia; order Eulipotyphla; family Soricidae; genus Cryptotis; species Cryptotis parvus. Next base: position 31,428 of record JAJIBD010003192.1, on the reverse strand, counting down.
CTTCAGGGTGAGAGTATTTTTAACTCCATCACTGTCACTTTTTTTTAATTGAGTTCTAATAGGAAAAACTAAAATGTTGACTGTGACACGGTGCATTTTTAGATTGCACGCAAACCTTTCGTGCAACTGCCTACACGTTGCTGTGATAGGCACATTCCACTTTGTAGATTAGTGTTTAATTTTCCAAATTCTCAGTAAATAGCAGAGCTACAGCCCCAAAATTCCTCCACTATGATTCCTTCCGGCCCAGATGAAACTAATAGTTTCAGGCTGTGTTGCTGTCACTCATTACTAATCCAGGTATGGCTACTTACTGTTTTTAATTTTCTTCTTCTTAACTTAAAAGCCATGCTTGCCTCTTTCCCATGAGAAGCCAGTGATAATGTGCCTGAAATTCCAGCAACTGGAGATAGTGGGCTTTTGCCACAGTGACATAAGGAGGCTTTGTTTGAGGGCAGTAATTTAGAAGATCTGAGCTTGGTGCGAGGCACAATAGAGGAGAGGCCTGTGGAGTTAGGTCCAATGGGAAACTCAGGATTGGGGATTTTCCCCTAAGACTTTGAAGTTGGTGTCATAGGAAGCAGCTGTTCCTGACCACAGGATAACCATGATACCACTTGCCGTTTTGGGACAGGATGCGAAATTAGATGGACAATGATTATTTTAGGTTTGTTATAATTTTTGTGGCATTATAGAACTTCCAGAAGCATCCATAATGTCACCAACTACCATTCTGTCCAGGGCAAACTGGAAAGAACTCTTTAATTTTTAAGTGAACCTGTTTGCTATGTAGAAACTGCATGTATATAGACCAGAGTGCTTTAAACCTTAGCTGGCTCTGTGACCTTGGCTTGTGATATTTCAGAATTTCAGTTGTTGATTTATAACTGGAGTAGTGAATTACAGACCTGATGTAAGGATTAACAATATGGTGGTAGTTGCCTGTGTATGGTCTAGGGCATATTTTGTATTCATCAAATGGTAGATGATATATTTATCTAATTTATATGCTTGCCCGCTTGTCTGTTTTTTAATATTTATAGTTCTCTAAAGCATCCCTTTTCTGCTAATCTATCATTATTATATTCAGACTTAAAATGGGAAAAGCCAAAGTATTGGATAAATGGATTTGGGGAAAAATCATTTGTTTGTTGGTTGTCTCTTAAGAGACTTCTAAGATAACATCTCAGTGTAACTTTCAGTTACAGAGCAGGACCCGGAAAGCCCAGAAGTTTTTAGTACTGGATGTTTCGAAGGGAGCCACAGAGCATAGCTGAAAACAAGAATGTTTGGAAACTGTGTGAGGAGGATGAAGGTTCTTGGACTCCCTCTTTGATTCCACTCTGCCTTTTCCTTTCCCCACTCCCACGGAAAGATTAGATGTGTATTTTCTAGAACTGTTGAGTGATACATATGGAGGAACAAGGATATGTACCTCTTATCCACTTGGCACCGTATAGGTGTTGGAGATATATTACTTATAAAAACAGACCCAGAAAAGATGGGTCTTTTCTTGTGGGAGGAAATGAACAATGAACAGTGGACTAAATAGAGTGATTGGTGTATTATGTCAGAAAGGGATAGATATTTTTGGAAATAGAAAATATAGTGAAGTAAGTATGTGAGTGTTGCAGGAGAGATTGCTGTGTAAAATGAGAAGGCAGAATTATATTCATTCCTTTGGAAAGGAAGTAAGCTAAGGAAATTGAGGGGACAGTGTTCCAAACAGGAGTAGTTAGGGCCTGAGATGGAAGCAAGCCTGGGGGCAGCATTGTTGGCTTAATGGCTAGAGGGGTTTAAGAGCTTAGGTCTGAGGTCCCAGGTACAAAAGGAGCTGGGGTCGGTTACCAAGTCATGTAGGAACCTTTGCGGATACTTCAGAGCTTAATATTTCTCAGAATAAACTGTAATGCCATGGTCTAAATTCACTTTTAGCAGAATTAATTTATCTGCATAAAAGTTACAGAGTAGTCTACAGACAGCGGGTGATGTGTCCCTTGGAAAAGTAGGAGCTAAAGGCAGGGCTGCATGCAATGAGTTTGGTATCTCCAGTGGAAATTTACTTTGCTGTCTTACTTAGAGTTGAAATCTGTTAGTTGTCTAGTGGTTCATTTTTAGCCAGCTACAGCTTATCTGTTTGCCCAACTCCTAACTTCGAACATACTTGCTTGAGTTTCTTCCATGATGGAGGACATTCTCCATCATGGAAGAAACCAAATGAACAGGGAGATAGTGAAAGGAGCAGAAATAATGTTAGGAGGCGAAAGACACAAAGACACTTCTAAAACCAATACAATCCTTAGGGATAAGATGCTGTACACTGCCTATGATCAAAAATAATCAAGCGAACAAAGGCTATTTATTTATATAAATATATTAATGTAAGTGCATAAATAAATTACTTAAAAGATCCATTAAGTAGAAAGGTTGTGAGATAAAGTTGAATCTTATTTTTCATAAGGGAGATTAAAAAGTTTTGGAGATGGAAAATAAAACAAAGATGGAAGCTAAAGGAACATGCAGCGAGAGAGGAAAGCTCTGGTGTTTGATAAATAGGAGAAGTTCCAGGAAGAGTTTGAAGTACATAAATAATGTCCCAGTTGTAATCTAGATACTATTTATGAGTTTGAAGCTTAAGTAGTTAGTCTTATTCATTATCAAACTTTGTACATATTGTGGGCCTGAATATCATTAAGGAGATATGTAGAAACTGAACAAATAAAAAAAATAGAGGTAGCCTATGAGGAAGGAAACATTTTCAAGAAACAAAATTGAATATTTTTAAAGTGCTGTCATTGAGAATAACATTACGGTAATGATAAGGATGTAACACACCCAATAAGATGGAGAATCCCTCTTTCCCCCCACGTGAGTTATTTTCTTGTAACTTCCCAGTACCAAGAGCACATTTCCTATCAAACCTGTACTGCTTCAATCTCTTTCCAGTGTGTCATATATTCTAGATAGCGTTTCTGAACCAGTGACCATGTACGTCCCCAGGATATTTTGATGGGCTATAGGTGAAAATCGCATGAATATAGTACCTTCATTTCCTTTCCAAAAGGAATGAATATCACTCTGCCATCTCATTTTACACAGCAACCGCTCCCCTGCAACACTCACATCCTTACTTCACTATATTTTCTATTTCCAAAGAAAATAGGCATGAAACTAGAGGCCCCACCAGGAGGCTGGTGAGAGTAACCAGATTGGAAAGGACCACAGTCGGGAAAAGGTTCAGAAACGCTTCTCAAGTTTAGGTTCTATGAGATCAGGGATTGTCCCTTCTGCTCATGGTTTATTCATTGTCTGGCACAGTTTACTGCATCACAGATCCTCGGATATTTTTTGACTAGAATTCTTCATGTATCTTATTGAAAAGCAAAAATGTACATGGTGAAGAACATGAATTTTGAATTAGACAGACTTGAATTTGAATCCTGTTCTTCTCTCCTACCATATCACAGCCTCTCTTTTTTCTGATGAAATCCTGAAAGCCTCTGACTTCACATTTTCACCTGCTTGTTATTCCCGACCCTCTTACCGCTCTCTCCATTCATCAAAATTTATCAATTTGGTATTTCAAAATAATGTAAGTTCAGAGCGTATCGCAAATCAAATATTTTAAAAACAGGAATTTGTTTCTCAAAATTTAAAGGTGAGCAAAAAACAGGAATTTTGTTTCTCAAAATTTAAAGTTCATTTATTTTAAAGGATGTTTAATATTTGACTTTTAGTATAGTGGGGACTTTTTTACTGCCTGCACTGTACAGTTTCCTCATGATGTACTTCGGCTACATTAGAAGACACTGGTGATAAAATAAATTTACAACATGTTTTCCCAGAAGACTGGGAAAATAACTCTTTCATGACTGAGCTATCTTCCAAGATAGAAATATGTGTTTTGCTCATTTCTTTGACATGTAAAATTTTTCAGTGCGGACTGAAAGACCACATTGGTGAATGAACCATGGCATTTTTGTCTACTTACTCAGATTTATCAGTTGTTTGTTTTAAATGTTAAATATTATATACATAATATTCCTCTAGACCATTTTAGAATAATTTGTCAACATTGTGCCCTTTTACCCCCAAATACTTCCTTATGTAGTTTCTTAGAATAAGAATGTTCTCTTGTAGAAAGATATACTTACTAAATCTGGAAATCTAATATTGATAAAATAACATAACTGCTATATAGTTCATATTAAAATCTATGCTGTGTCTTCTTGTCTTTTATGGGTATCTTTTTCTTAGTTCATTAACTAATGGGGGGGTTCACATATACCATTGAATTTTCATGTCCTGTTGGCTTTCTTTAGATTGAAGTAATTCTTTAGCCTTTTTTTTTCCATTTTGACCTTAACATGTTTTCAAGAATAGAGATCAGTTAATTCTTACACTATCACTTAGTTTGGGTTTGTCTAGGATATATTTACAGCTAATTTTTTTGTAGTTTTGTCTAGAAAATCCTAGAAGAGATGCCGTGTCATGTCAGTATATCATGTCGGTAGGCATATGGCATATATTTGTACAGATATTTGTGATTTATCATGAGGTTAATATTCACCAGTTTCTTCCACTCTAAAGTTACTGTTTTTCTTTTGTAATTAATACGCAGCTGTGGGGAGATACTTGGAAATATAATACCACATTCCTCATTAAATTTTCTCTGCGTGGAAAAATCTGTCATTTCTTCCTTCTGTATTGATGACTTGGAATTATATTCTATGGAAAGCCCACTTTTATTTTTAATTTAAATTAGTTCAAATTCACAAATTCTTATTATATTCAAGAGTTTATATTTTATTACTTGTTTTTTTTATTATTTTTTACACCATGTTTAGACATGCAGTTCCAAGATGCCCATGCTTGAGTTTTGGTTCTACAGTGTTTCAACACCCATCCCTCCACCCGTGCACTTCTCCCATCACCAAAGTCCCCACCTCTCTCCCCCCCCCCCCCAGTCCCACCTCCATGGTGTATTCTGTATTTCCTTTCTCTCTTTCTATCTCTCCCTCCTGCCTACCTTTCCTACACATCATGGAATGTAGTATATTCTAGGACGTGATTAGTTCCACTAGTTTGATGGACTTAGGGAGCCTAATAGTCAACTGATCTAGGGAGAGCTGAGTGCCAGCTCTCCCCGTTGCATCTGAGGCTCTGCATGCTATGACTGGTCAGTCCTGGGGCAGGTCCTGGGTGGAGCCACCGGGCTCCAGAACAAGATAGAGAGGGAAGGGGTGGCCCAAGCTTCATCTGACGAATGCCCGTGACTTCCACTTCTGAGAGCTCCCTACCTGGCTCGAACTCAGCTGCTCTATTAATCTGGTCTTGAGATCAGTGTCTCTCCTGGGTGGGTTTTGATGTGCTGCAGCATCCAGACAGCAAAAATGGTGGCTATTGTGGTGGGTGAGTTTCATCGGGCTGATTCTGGAGCCCCCAGAGGTGATGGGCCCACTCCCAAGACCCATCTGACCTCCTAGGAGCCTCATGGTCAGCTGGGTTAGGGTAGAACTGAATGCCAGCTCTGCCCCACTTGTTTTATTTTGATATTGACTATACAATTTTTTTTTTTTCATGGGAGCCCTTCAAACTACTCTATCCTTTTGATATCTTTATTGTTGTTAGAAATTTTATAACTTTCTGGTGTAACAAGGTATTCTACGTTCTTCTTGAACTTTCCTGGGCCCAGCATTCCATTCACTGGTTCCTTTTAGTAGAAAATGATATTTTAAGACCAAGGTGTTGGTTCTTGAATTGCTTAGAGCTAATTGTCATTGATTCTAGTTCCTTTCAGATATCTTAGGGTCTGTGCTAAGAAGTATGTGTGTATGTCTATGTCTGAGTCTATGTTAAAATTCAAGGTTTTCTTTTAATATGAATTAGGAGTTCTCTTAATTATTCCAGTTCAGTCCGACAATCTAGGATTCATTCTAGTTTTAGTTCATATTTTTATTGCAATTTCCAACAGTGATTAGTTACCTCTACAGTATTGTTTTGTATCTTTAACACCTTGCCTAAGTCTTAGCATTAAGTGTTAACTGATTGTTTTAAGTTTGAATGAATAGTAACTCAATAAAATAGTTATGTTGTTCACTACGCCAATAAGTATGCTAAGTATATATTCGATGGTTGGCATGAAGCTCATGTTAATTTAAGGTATACTTTGTTCTGTTGTATTTTGTGGATAATTTCCTTAAAAAATAAACAAGACCCTCCACCATCACAACAACACAAGAAGGAATATTACTTGTAGCAGCTCTTTAGTTTTTAGTATAGGGGCTTCAGGGAAATTGTGGTACCATATCTCGCCATGCCTGGGGCCTACTCCAGGCAGTTCACAGGACACAATACAGTTCTGGGGATTGAATTTGTGGTTCCATGAGGGCCGCCATTTCCCACATCCGGACTCCCCTCTCGTCAGAGCTCCACCCAGCAGAAGAGTTGATCATAGCCTAGCTCCCACGGCCACTATGCGGCTACGCGGTTCATCAATAAACGCTCAAGATTATAAGTGACTACAAGAGTATCCCACCCGTATGGCAAAGCCTGGCAAGCTACCCGTGTTGTATTTGATATGCCAAATACCAGTAACAATTATAGATCTCATTCCCATGACTTGATTGAATGGTTTGAATCTCGTTGTGTTCGTGGAGCGAGCAGATGCCCTGGGCTACACTAGCATGTGACAGGACATATGGAGATCCTACTGGTGCCCGCTCGAGCAAATCTATGATCAACGGGAATACAAGTGATACATAGAGTATCCCCTCTAGTCCTCTGAAACATTGTCCTGAATTGATGGCTAGCATTTCTGAGAATAAAGTAACTTTCCGATTTTGAGGTGTGTGTTTAGGCATAATGGTGTCACACACATAATAAGACTCAGCCTAGTGTAAATGCAGTTTTTATATGCACTGGAAAGCCAAAGCTTTTATGTGACTTACTTATTCTGTTTGGTATTCTGGGATTGAATATCACCACTGTACTGTCTCTAAACTGTGTTTGTATAACTTAATAGAACAAATGAGAGTGAAAAATCTCTTCTTTCAGAAATTGTCAGTTTTTACTTTCAAGCCAACCAATAAATCAGTACATATGAGTACTCTTATTTTTTCACCATTTAAACGTGCACCAAAATAAATTATTCAGTCAATATGAACAGCCCATCTTTATTCCAATTTAAAAAGTATGAATAAAAATAAAATTACTTTGTAAGAAAAATAGCTCTTTGTTATATTAAAGAAAAATATAACAAACATCAGTACGGGTAGCATCAATAAAAAAAAAGTAAAAAGTTCCAGTATTTCTAATTACAAAAAATTGTGGCTTGCAGAGTTTGGCACATTTTTCGCATTTGTCAGCTCTGGTGATGTGAAATATGTTTTTCATCTGAATTCTCTTCCTATACCCCCTGCTGTGGTCCAAAAAGAATTTCCACTTTACTGCTGCTTGTTATGTAGCTGCTACAAACAAGAATACTGGAACATAACTTATGAGCAAGTGGCTAGAATTTCTAATAACCTTCAGATTCATTATCAAATTTTATTACTAATTCTGAGAGAAAAACATTAGAGTTTCATTCACTTATACCTTCAAAGATAATAAATTGATTAACAGTTTAGGGCTGACTTTAATGATATTACCTCTTGAAGTAAATTATTTTTCCTAGATTTCAGAAATATGCATTTTTATCTCTGATATAATTAAATGTATCAACTTCCTTGTAAACTCTTAGTTCGTTCTAGAAACTTGCTTTTAAAATAGTCCTTTTCTGGTTTTGCTTTTCTGTTTACTTAGTTGTTCAAATGTTTCCACACATTATGAAGTCTAGGCTAGTCTTCATAATCTATCATTTCTGAGTCACCCTGCCAGAAAAAATTGGCAAGAAATGGATTAGCTTTATGTTCTGGAAGACGTTTTCTGTAAGATTGGCTCAAAATTGATTGTTTTTGCTTTGAAGATGTTTTCTCCAACATCATTTTTTAAACCTTTTATATAATTGCAGTTTAAGGGGTTTTTTCTCTTACATATAAGGAGTACCAGGGGTCTACATCTTTTAAAGCAAATAGAAAAATCAAGACATTTATAGCATATCAGTCTTGCAAGCCTTTTCTATTTAAAGAAAATAAAATGCAATATACATTGTCTTCTTTTCCAAGATTGAATTTTTGAAAGCAGAAGGATTTATAACTATTCAGTATCGATTGCTAAAGGTAAGATCCCAAAGTGCTGCTTAAAAAATATTTGGGAGGTTTGTGTTGTCTCTTACAGATTCTGTACTGTCTCTTTGTCTTTATGAGAAAGTGTTTTGTCTTGATAAGTAGAAAATACGGCAGCATCAGCCTAGTATTGATGGTTTTTCTATACTCTCACTTCCATTCAGATCATTATGAGGCAGTATTCTTGATGTAGAGGTATTATATACAGAGGTCTTCTTGATGTATTTCAATAAGATGTTCTGCATGTTTTGCAAGAGTTATTTTTGTTTGTTTTCTTTTTTGAATTTGGACTAAGGTTACCCTTTTTAGGTTTTATGACAATGCTGTACTTTCTTTGAGAAACAGAGACTCAAGGAACTTAATACAGATGATGACTTAGAAGTAAGGCATAAAACAACTATTCACTCTTTCCCCTCACTCCCAAAGGGAGGAATGCAGAAGTGGGTAAGCCAGGGAGATTGTCGAAGTTTTCTCTCTGAACTTTGATGTGTAGTTTTGGACTGGAACAAAGAACATTACTCCCTTTTAATCTCTTTATCCTCATCATCATCTTCCATTGCTTACTTGTACTTGTTTCTTTCAGAAAGAGATGTAGCATCAGAAATATCATTGGTACATGGTCTTTAAGCAATTTAGTATTTTCTTGGCAAATATCCCTCAAATTAAAATCCAGGTGTATTTTACTATAACTTATGAATTAAAGGTAATTCAGGATATTGAGTAACTCATTGCCACCCCTTCTTATAAACTTAGAGTTGGCCGTTTCATTTCTTTTTGCCAGTTCTTTCCATTTTTAAGGATCCAGTCTAAGAATTTGCAGGAAATGATACATGAGTATTTTAAAATATAGATATTAAAGTTTAATACACTGGAGTCCAGTTATGAGGAGGGCCTGTTTGTGAATGTGGAATCATCAAATGATAACATTATAGGAGTGGGAATAACTTTGGGCTGTCATTTTGCTCTTTCCCAACTGGAAATCTAGTTGTAAGTAGGCTCTGCCTGAAATGCACATTCTCTGAAACATTGTGGATGCTCAGTTAAGATCTGTCAAATGGATGGATAAATTGTAGAAACTTTGGGATTGCTTTTTAATTTTACAGGTGAAGATATTTGTTTATCGCTTTTGTGGATGAGCCCAGATATTCTGCATTCCATCGTGCATTCCCCCATTCCCCAACCAGCACCACCAAGAAGATATTTTATCTCAAAATTGAATAGTTTAGGCAGAAGTGGATTCCATTTTCCTAATGACTATTCAGTTCTTGCTACATTTTTAAAAGGTAATTGATTATTTTCAAAATATGTGACAATTTTAGGAGAAAACCAAATATAGAGTAAGATGGTATTTTTTCAGCATACTGCATAAATAAATTGAGCATAATGATTAAGATTACCATATTGTTTATCTGAAAATACTAATAGTGTTCTTGTGGAGAGGCTCAACAGTTTTCATTCTCTTTTGTGTATAGTTGTTATTTAGTCCCTGGGGATAAAAGTAAATTCCTCTGTATCCCTTTGTTGCTACTGCTTTTGTTACTAGTGAGGATTTAACACACACACACACACACACACACACACACACACACACACACACGGACCTGTGGTGCTCACACATTGACACATTGAGCCCTGGTGCTTATTAGGGGTTGTGCTTGCCTGTGCAGCTACGGTGCTCATTGGTGTTCGTAACTGCTGTAGTTACGGTGCACACATGCTCACTGGAGGTCAGTCTTTAGTTGTAGTTCTTAGAGATTCTGTGTATAGCACTCACTGGGAGCTGCTAATTTGCTCATACACATGCTTACAAGTCACAGACCCTGGCTGTGGTGCTCATATGTATTTTATTTGCGGTGTCCATTTTGGACAGTAGTCACACTCCTTTGTTGTGGTACTTGCATACACCTGACTGTGTATGCAGCTAGAAGTTACTAGTGGCGGCTAAGGTCACAGACAGCAGCACTGCCAGGCTGAAACACTAGAACCACCTGATAGGATTGCCCTTAACACAGGTAATATTACTGGGGATTGAACCTGTGACTGCACAGTTTATCAGGTAGGCATTCTAAGCCTCTGAGCTGTTTCTCCAGGCCCAGCAGTTTGATTTTTTCCAAGGAGTCAAAAGACTTTCTTGTTTTAATTTGTTTGCACTGTTAATTTGTTATAAATATTTTTGGAAGATTTGCAAAGGTTCTTTGCAAATCACACCCTCTGTGCTATCAAAAAGTCTACATTTATTGAACTAGGTAGTATTTTCACTTAGAGACGAAGTATCTTTAGCTTTTCTCTAGTGCAGGGACGAGAGTTAGGATAGGAATGAAGGCACTTGCTTGCAAGCGGCCAACCCTAGACTGATCCCCTGCACCACTTATGGGCCTCTGAGCATCTTGAGGCGTGATCCTGGAGCACAGAGCCAGGAGCAGTCCCTGAGCACAACTGGGTGTGGTTCCAAAAGCCCAAACACTCACCCTCCCCCAAAATGAAATGATATGCTTCAAACAGTTCATCATCTGAAAGGAATAATGGACCTTCAGTCATTCAGTAGCTTGTCAATGTGAATGTCTGGTTTATGGGAGACAGAAATAGAGCCTTGGAGTTATGTTTGCATGTCTGCTCTGTCTTTATGGTAAATAGTAGACTTCTGACTACCCTGTAATAGAGAAGTCCATGTCTTTTGGTGCAGATTTAGCTAGAAAATGATATATATTATAATGTGGAACCTTGAGGGTTGCCTTACTTGTAAAAAAAAATTAAGAAAATGTTTTCTTCCCTAGCATTCATACTAGTATGAATTGCAGATTAAGTTTAATGAGAGGGATCCCAAGAGGGGCAGGAAAATCTTGGGATGTTAGAGTTGAGCACACACTTGGAAAGAACCTGAACATCTAGCAAGAGGAGGGATGATGATTATAAGGAGAATCAATTGTGGTATGTCTGTACTGTATAATATAAAGTCTGGATGTGTGAGTGAAAAATGCAAGTTAGAGCAAAATGTATTCTCTCATAAAAAATTAAACAAAACCCAATATATGTTTATATTGACATCTTATATATGTATAAATACATTTGAATTATACATATACTTTATACACTTATCAGATGTACTAACCATATTTTAATGAGCATAGAGGAATGCCAGGCTATTACTATTAATTATTTCATGGTATGGAATTTGTGGTAGACATTAAAAACTGTGTATCCATTTATCATATTGTTTAATTTGTTATAAGAAGCATCTGTTATTTTTATGATTAAAGAGATCTAGTAAAAATTAAAATCAGTCCATAACCTTATTTTTTTTTAGTGAATTTATGGCAGAGAAGTCAGTTAATAGAATTTTCATGGGTGAAGGAAATGCAGATTATCTTTCTACTGATTGACTTTATAGTAATACACAGTAATTCTTCCATCTAACATATGGAGAAAGGACTATTTTGATGATAATTTTTAGAAATGCTTTCCCTAATATCAAACTTTTCAAGTGCTATTCTTGATTCACTTAATGTGAAACGTTTTCATCTAATTTTATTTTAGAAATGTTTCATTTTTAGCAGCAAACTGATTAAATTAGTTTATTCACCAGTGTGAGATGAATATTGTTTCCATGTGAAACCAAGGCTAATAAATTCTTCTAATGCCCTTGATTCAATTAAAACCTCAACCATTCTTTTGCCAAAAAACATGTTAATAATTTAAAGAGGAAACAAAATAAACTTTTTTTGCATCTTATGAATTTTTTCTAAGTTCTAAGACTCTGAGTCTTTAGTAACCTTAAAGAAGTATAAATGGTCTTTTGATCTTTAACATTAGGGATGCCTTGAGTTCTAAGAAGTTGTTTGTTTTAAATCACAGGTACTAAGAAAAGAAAAACTATTTTTGAATGTAAATATTTACTCTAAGTCTGCAATAATAAGTTTCCTGTACTGCTAAGAAGGCTGTTCTTCATATAAAATGTAAAAATAGTTCATTTTTTCATGGTAATAAAAATGCCACTAACAATTTGAGTGTTTTGGGACTAGAGGAAACAAAATACTAAGCCTTTATTTTGTTAAGATCTTTATTTTATGATCAGTTGCTCTTGTAGAAAGCTTTTCTTTTTTAATACTGTTTACCAAATTAATACTTTTAAGAGATCTTGAGATTATACCCCAAGACCTGAACAAGCGCAGAATTTAAGAAGAGAATTCTTTCTCTCAAAGGAGGTAGTCAAGCTTGCAGAAACCATGAGCATCTGATCAAAAAAGCTCATGATAACTTTAAGGATTAGTTGATTCAGACTACAAAAGAAGAAAATTAATTATACAGGATGAAGCAATTATAAAGAAAAATAGAGGGGTCTTATCTTCTCCTTAATCTGTTTTCCATTTGGAGAGCTGTAACTTATAGGCAACTGAATTTGCATAGAAACTTTTCAAATGATGTGATTAAAGTTAATGCTGCATGAAGAATTCTGACTATCCCTTATTCCTGCTATTATTATAACCCTAAGTGAAAATTAGTAATTATGAGGCCAAAAGTAATCATTAGTTTGCTAAAATTTTGTCAAGGGCATTAGGTAGAATGGAGAGAATTCTAATCTTATAACTGGGTGAGACTAGTGGATTATTTAGCTTGGGTTCTTACATTTAATTTTTTTATTTTATTTCCTATTGGGGTCGTACATATAGTACTGTGTATTTTGTCTTCATATTAAAGCATTAAACTAGACATTATGAAAGATATCTTCACTTTTTATTTCCTTTTTCAGCCTGAAGTCTATATTATCTGATACTAATATGGCCACACCAGCCTTTTTGGAGGAGTTGTTTGCATGGAGAATGGTCTTCCAACCTTTGACTCTGAGTCTGTGTTTGTTCTGCTTATTCAGATTCGTTTCTTGTAGACAGCAGAATGTTGGGTTCAATTTTTTAATCCATTTTGTCACTCTGTGTCTCTTAATTGGTGCATTTAGACCATTGACATTGAGAGAGATTATTGTCATTAGATTTTGTGCCATCTTTCTTTTGTGTTTGTTGTGCTTATGGGTTTGGTCGCATTACAGTAGACCCTTCAGTCCTTCTTTGCTGAACACTGAAAGTCTATGAGTAAAAGAAACCATAGACTGTTATAATGGGCACAGAGTGCTTTAGGTAGGAAATAGCACCAGGTAACACATTAGATACTTATCATCAATTAAAATTAAGGGTTTATCTAGAAGAAAAAAATATGTGAAAAATATCCAGAAAAAACATCTGAAAGGGGAGCTGAAATGAGAAACTTGACCTAGAAGATGGCAAAATGGGATAATAATATGTCTCATGGTTGTCATAGGAATTCAAAGGTATTTTTTGTTTAAAATTTTTAGCCTCATGTATGACATAGAACAGCTGTTTGATACGTTTTTTTAACTGCTATTTTTACTCCCTGGGGTGGATATTCATTTCATTCCGCAGAACACTAGTTGCTTGTTCTGAGTGTTTGAGAATTATCAATCAAGGTAGGGGAAGAAGAAAATATGATTCAGCTTCTGGAGACTATAATAGCTTACATCTTTAATCATTAATGAATAGATTTCAAATGAAACAAAAATACCAACACTTTGGTGTACAATTTTGCATTTTCTATGCACAAATCTTTCTTTATTGCAATATCATTATTAGTGAAGTACACTTAAATATTTACAGGAAATCTACATAAGCTGGTTCGTTGGCTGCTTTGTCTTTAATTATAATATATCAAAGTTGCCTACATTTTCATCAAAAAAGAATAATATGTTTTAATGTCTTAATACTGTGGAACAAAATTGAACAGTTAAAAAAATCATAGTGTGCTTGACATAAATCTCCAAAATAGCAAAAGAGAAAGTTGCAGAATTATATTATTTATGTAAAGTTTGAAATAATGTCAAAAATTACATGTATTATTTATGAATATATACATAGCAATCATGTAAGATATGCATGGGAATGAAAACCCCAAATTCATAACCATGGTTACCTTGGAGGGAAGAAAGAGAAATTGGATCTCTGCATATCTTACTTTGTATTTTTTTTCAAAGGCAAATAAGAGCAGTATTAGAGTGCCTGGGTACTTGTTATGTTCATCTTTATTTGACACACATTTTAGTTATTTCATATCCACCCTAGTAAGTGAAGCTTTAAAAAGCAGGAAGAAGAAAGGACTTGATTTCTAGAATCTGAGGCACAGGTGTGCCCTCTTTCCCCTGCTGCTTAATTCTCTGGTTCTGGGCGAGTTGTTCTTCCTGGTCTGAGCTGATTATGTCATCAATAAAATGGGATAATAGTATCTCCTTCCCAGTTCCTTGGGAGGAACAGGCAACATACCTGAAGTGCTCCTTTAGACTTCTGATGATTGGTAAGTGATAAGGACTGGGAACAAAATGCAGATAATTGAAATTGCCTCTGCTGCACTCAGACTGGTAGGGGGTGGGGGCTGTAGAGGAGTAAATGACTGATGAACTACCCAAATAAATGTAGAGGATGCCTTAAATCTTTAAGGTACTTAGTGTGACTTTTCTCAATAAGAGATATTCTGAATTGCATGTTTGGTTCTGCCAAATTCATCCCCCTCCCAATGTGACAGGATTGGAAATGGGATCTTTGGGAGGCTATTGGGTCTTGAGTGTGGAGCCCTCATGATGCAACTAATACTTTCATAAGAAGAAATGCAGGAGATCTTGTTTCTCTCCCCAACCCATCCTGTGATGAAATTGGGGCTAGGCTCTTACCAAAACCCAAGTATGCTGTCAGCCTGGTCTGAGATTCTCAGCTTCCAAATCTCTGAATAACATTTGTTGGGTAAGCCCTCTCATCACTGATACCCTTGTTATAGATGCTGATTGGATGTGGGAGATCTGGACTGTTTGGCAAGGTCATTAAAAACTTTATTGCATAATGCCGTAGAGTTGGGCTTTGAAGAAATAAGAGCAGAAACTTCAGGACGGAGGGTAAAGTGGTGCATGCCAAGGGGACAGTTTTGAGTGTTATAGAGAGAACACAAGCTACACAAGTTGGAAGGAGAGAAATGGATTTGAGTGTTCGAAGGAGGAGCATGGGAGCACTAGATATTGCTGCATGTGTGGTGGTGAACTAGAGTTGCAGAATTTGGTACACTCAGTGGGCTATGAAAAGAGCAATGGAAGACAATGACGTGAGCTAGAGATACTTAGAAGAAGCATTTAATGTACTTGTAGTAGGCAGCTTTGAATGATGGGGCATTGTTTAAGGAGTCCTAGAAATGATATACAAAATTGACTTAGAACCATTAGAGCTACTGTTGATGGCTTTTTAATATTATTTTGTTTTGTTGCCACACTGCTGATGCTCAATGCTCGCTCCTGGCTTTGCACTCAGGAATTACTCCAAATGGGCTTGGGGAGCCTTATGGGGTGCCAGGGATCTAACCCGGGATCCATATGCAAAGCAACAGCCTTCCTACTGTACTGTCTCTACACCATCCCCTGTTGATGACTTTTTTCAAAGATATCATCTACCAACCAATAAGCAGTTTAACTTAACTTCTATGCAGTTGGGAAGGAGTTTGTCACCCTCTAATCCTTTTGGCCAAATAATTGACTGCTCAAAGTTAATGACCCTTTTATTAAATAATAGAATGCTTTTGTGGCATACATTCTAAGCTTATTCTCTATTATACAAAATCCAGGCTAAAGCCTAAAATAGTGAATAAATACCAATGAATTTAATGATATTTTAGATTCCATTGTATGTTATCATAGTGACTGATGATTTTCTTATTCAACCTTACATTGATGTGCTTAATACATTAATGTCTTGTGTGTTTACCTATCATTGATAAATTAACAAGCATTTCTTGTGGATTTGCAGTGCCCTGTGTCACAGGGCTGATGATCAGTAAATGAATTCATTGGTGTGGTTCTAGCCTTCATTCTCCTGCCTCAGAAACAAGAACTTCTGCTTTGGTTTTCTGAGGCAACACACATCTCCACCATAAAGATCACTTGATCACTTGACATCCTGTTATTCATCAATTTGCTTGAGTGGGTGCCAGTAGCATTTCCATTTGACCCTATCACGTGCTAGTGTAGCCCAATGGCATCTGGTTACTTCAGGAATACGAAGAGCCTCAAACCGTTCATTCAGGGTCTTGACGAAGAAGTCTGACCATCTTGTAGGTGGGTGGCCACCATAGAGAAGTGAACAGAAATGGGATGATAGAGGGAGAGACGAAGAAGAGAGGGTGTAACTAGGCTTCAAAAATAGGCAGTGACCCAGCCATACCATTCCTGGGGATATATCCTGGGAAGCAAAAAACACATAGTGTAAACACTATCCCCACATTTATGTTCATAGCAGCACTATTCACAATAGCAAGAATCTGGAAACAACCAGTATGTCCAAGAACTGATGACTGGATAAAGAAACTTTGGTACATCTACACAATGGAATACTATGCAGCTGTTAGGAAAAAATGAAGTTATGAAATTTGCCTATAAATGGATGGACATGGAGAGGATCATGTTGAGTGAAATTAGCCAGAAGGAAAATGACTTTTTTTCTAAAAAGATATAGAATGAGTGCATTTATTTGTATGACACACACACACACATATATATACATATATATACACCACACACACATATATGTGTATATATATATGCATATTATGATACCAATATCTAAGGTCAGGTCAGGTGAAACATGGATCAGGAGGTCTTGTCAAAGGTGGAAATTACCACAAACGTGTGGGAATCAAAGGTTAGGTAAGAAAGAAAAGGGAACAGTGTGCTAATAATTGTCAAAAGTGCTAACACCATCATAGAACTAAGCATTAAATACAGGCAGAAAGATTTACATGAATCTTTTTGAAGGTATGAAGGTTGCATACACATAACCTCTAAGTGTATGTATTACAATCCTCAATATGTAAGAAGAGGAAGGGAAAGAGAGAAAGAGAAAGAGAGAAAAGAGATAAAGAACCTGTCATAGAGGCAGGCTAGGGAGGGGGAAGGAATCCGGGACATTGGTGGTGGGAAATGGGCACTGGTGGAGGGATGGGTGCTAGAACACTGTTGACTGAAACCCAAACATGAACATCTTTTGTAATTGTATATCTCACGGTGGTATAATAAAATATTTTTTTTAAAAAAGGCACTGCCAGGAGTGACTCCTGAGCACAGTAGCTTCTGAGCACCACTGACTGTGGCCTAACCCCTCCCCCTTCCCAACACATTAAAAAATTTAAAAAACCTTATTCCTCATTGTTCACGTTTAAGATGATGCTAAAGAATCAGTATATTACTGAGAAAACTGATAAGGGGAAGAAATTGAGGGCTTAAGAAATAGAGAAGGAGGAAGACAAACATTGTTAAAGGGCTATGTTAAGATAGGAACAGGTTCTTGAGGTTAAACATAATGTTTTTACCAATGCTCTAGATGTCCCCAAGATCAAGGGAGTTTATCTAAAGGAAAAGAGTGGGAGGGGGCAGTGGAGCACAGGCCGCCCAGGTGGACATGAGCTGCTGGTTTTATCCTCTCGAATGAAAGGAAGAAGTCATCGAGTCACGAGGTGGACTGGAAGTCAATGCCATGGAGGTTTTCAGGGTGTGCAGGAGAGAGGAGTTGGGACTTCAGCTTTGTTATGGGGTACCAGCTACTTTGTGGATCAGTAAGAACTAATACTTGGAGAGGTTGGGGTCTTTCACTGCATGTCTTGTGGATTGGTGTTTCTTCCAGAGGTGGAGAGGTTAGGCAGCTCCATACCTGGCTGTTTGATTCCTGCCCTGATCAGCTATATTCAGTTTGGCCAAGGGATGGACCTTTTTAATTTATCCCCTTTCTTCCTTTCTGCTTCCTTCTCCTCCTCTTCCTCCTCCGCCTTCCCCTCCTCCTTCACCTCCTCGTCCTCTTTGTCCTCCTTCAATGAATAACCTGGTACATCTTATTTTGGTGTACTTTCAGGTTAATCATAGGGTAGCATCTTGTGACAACTGGACTTCTAAAGTTAAAGAGTAGTTTTAAAGGTGTATTTTTAAATCACTGTTACTGTCTTCACTGTCTTCCCGTTCATCATCGATTTGCTCGAGCGGGCCCCAGTAACATCTCCATATGTCCTGTCTCATGCTAGTAGAGCCCAAGGCATCTGCTTGCTCCAGGAACATAAAGAGCCTCAATCCATTCCGGAATGAGGTCTATAATTGTTACTGGTATTTGGCATATATATCAAATACAACACGGGATTTTTAAAAATATATTAATAGCTATTACTGCTGGCTTAGCTCTGGGAAAGTTGCACCAGTTTCTGTTCCCACAAGTAGGTATACTAGTAAGTACATCTCTCCACACCTTTGCTGGTAGGAAGGACCAGCACAGTTCAGTTGATACTATATGCTAAGTCGAAGTATATCTGCTTTAATTTGAATAGAATACAGTGCTGATCAATTTTATTTGAATTGATAAATAACTAGGCAATTTTTTTTTACATTTTGTGGCTAATGCTTTTCTTTTATTCTTTTTTTTTCTGGCACAGGGTATAAGGGGGCCGAGGTGGTGGTGATTCCCAAGCATTCTTAGGCCAACCTGGTGATTCTTGGCCAATCAATGTAGGGCCGAAGGATGGGGCATTACTTGGGTCCTGAGGTGCTACTGGGGCCCAAGGTGCTGGAAGTTACCCCAGCTCCCCAGTGTATCTCCAGGACCTCATCTGGCCATGCTATGGGGGCTGCAGTGTTGCACCCCATGATGCTAGGGGGCATGTGGTGCCAGGGATCAAACCATGTGGGCCGTATGTTAGGCCTGCACTGTTATCCCATACTGTCTGTGTATCTTGAGGACCCCTTATTACTTGATTCTCAGCAGGCATGCTTAAATGGAAGCTTAAGGGGCCGGAGCTATAGTCCATCGGGTAGGGCGTTTGCCTTGCACGTGGCCGGCCCATGCTGGCTCAGGTTCGATCCCGGCATCCCATATGGTCCCCTGAGCACCGCCAGGAGTAATTCCTGAGTGAAGGGCCAGGGGTGTGGACCCCCCAAAAAAAATAAATAAAAATGGAATGCTTAAGGTGGAATGCTTAAAGTGGAATGCTTAAGGATGCCAGATACACAGCAACTTCCACTTTCACTTCGTTGAGTATTGAAAGAACTTCAGGGGCATCCCTCTGCTTAGTGATTCGCTTTATATTAACTGTATCATCAAACATATTACCATGCATCACCCTATGTTTAAAGTCCTATATTCAAAGCCTGTGTAAAAGTTTGAAATGCTAATGACCAATTATAAGACTTTATAGGAAAAACTTTTCTCTAAGACCCTAAGATAATGTCAACATACAATTGTATACTTTGTAAGTCAATTTTATTGTGAAGCAAAAGCTTCAAATATTTGCCTTGATTTTCCAGAAGATATTTAAGGAAGCTTTTGTAATTTTTTTTGGGGGGTGACACCCGGCAATGCTCAGGGGTTACTCCTGGCTCTTCACTCAGGAATTACTCCTGGCGGTGCTCGGGGACCATATGGGATGCCACGGATCGAACCCGGGCCAGCACAGGCCATCTGTGTGCAAGACAAACGCCCCTACCCGCTGGGCTATCGCTCTGGCCCCAAGCTTTTGTAATTTTTAAAAAAGTAATCTAAGGCTATTGAGACCGGTTTTTACTATTACTGGCATTATGGCTTTGTGGATCTGGAGATGAAGTGAAAATGTTTGGCGCCTGAAGGTAAAAAGTCAAAGCTGCCTTTTCATTAATGTGTGGGTGGAGAAGATATGAAGGGTGTGAGTTTTGTTCCCTGCACTTCCCTTTCCTTGCTCAGCCCCTCATCACTAACCCCAAGAACAAACTTCACTAGTATCACTTGTCTTCCCATTGTTCGTCGATTTACTTGACCGGGTGCCAGTAATGTCTCCATTTGTTGGAAATGAAGTCCATTATTGCTATTGTTTTTGGCATATCTAATACATCACGGGGACTTGCCAGGCTCTGCCATGGCTCTGGGTTCATCCAAGGGGTCCAGTCTTTTTCTGTGTCAGACCATCCACCATCAAGGGCCCACAAGGCAGAGCCCTAGGTGTAGACAAGCCTGTCTCCTGTCTGCCGCCCCTTGGGTTCCTGCCCCTCGAGGTGCTGCAGGTGTGGCTGTGGTGCCTGGCTGCAGGTGGCTGCAAGAACAAACTTACTAAACAAAAAGACAATTTATAAAAGGACTAAAAAGTAAGTTATATACTTACTTTTATTTACTACTTACTTTTATATACAAAAGGGATTTAGTTTCCTAGTACTCAAAATTTTAAACGAAATACTTTTTTGTCTATTAAGTTTACCAAAACGTATTTGAACAATGTTGATGACTTGTTGACACAAACATTGATGTGTTGCTTATGGAATATAGATGGGCATAACTCTGGGGAACAACTTCATAATATTTATCAAGACTACTTCTGAGGCTTAAGTAAATAATAACTGTACCCCCAAAGCCATGCATAACTGTGTTCATCATTGCATTATTTATAATAACAAAATTCAGAGGTATTCTTCATGTTTAATCATTAGGGGAAAACCTGAATAAATTATGAAGCATCTATATAATACACTGTATTACAACATTACATTTTATATATTTTTTAACTTAGCTTGAGAAAAATGGTTGCATTGTTATGTGGCGGAAAGTAGAAAACACAATCTCAGTTATATTTTAAGAAGAGAAATGGACCTAGGTATATTAAATGGGTTGGAATTAATGTGCCAAGCTGTTAAGAGAATATTCTGTGGAATTCATTGGTGATTGTTTTCTCACTGTTCATTCTTCTCTGGGTGGTCTGATTTTTCTTTCATATGTCTGTACTGCTTTTGAAATCAGAAAGAGTGAACGTTATTTACTTAAAATTAGTCTATGGTGATATTCCATGACAGCCTGCCAATGTCTGTAGTAGAACCCTTTTCCATGGCATAGACTATTTATCACAGGGAAAATCTTGGAATTTTTATAGAAGATATTCTCCTCTTTGGTTAAATCACATAATGATAAAGGTGTGTGTGTTTGTGTGTGTGGTGTGATAGCTCAGCAGCCAGGGGCACATGCCTTGCATTCTGAGACAGTTCAATCCCAGACTCTCTGTAACCTCAAAGCACCATCAAGTGTTGCCTAGATTCCCCACCCCACCTCCCATTATGGTTGGGTCTGGGAAGTGCCACATTGCTGGGCCTTAATATTGAACCATCTCAAAAGTTGACCAAGTGTACTACTTGGAAGGCACCCATCAAAATAATAATAATGAAAATGGGTCTATGGAAAGTGCGGCTTTCCTGAATGTGAGAGAAAAGCCTACATGCAGCTTGGTAGTTAACCATCCTAAAACATATTGTTTATAGGATGGATAATGAAAATTGGATCAATCTTGTTTAAAGGGCTTACTATATCTCACTAAAGTTTGTATCAGTATCCTGTAATTGTTGATAATGAACAAGATGACCAGACTAGTGCTTTCAGTTAGCCCCTCCTGCCTGCTCTTTCCTTTACTGTGATGAGGTAAGAACCTATACTTTAGTTCCATGATGAAGTAATTAACAAAAGTTTATTGGCACGTGGGTATAACTCAAGACTGTAAAATAAGCAACGTCATATTTCAGATGTTGTGCTGGAAGGGGTTTACAGATTATTTGTATGTTTAATTTTGGGTTAAAGAAAAAATACTGATTTGGCAAATGTTTATTCTTAATTTTGGAAGGGACATAAAGGGTAAATATTCTGTTACTTGTTGAAGCTCCCTATTTTTAAGAGTCTAATTGAACAAAGTATATTTTCCTATATCTTCGTGTGTTTATTGAACATGTACATATAAAGTAAGTCTGTTATACTCAATTTATTTAAAAGAGCTTGACATAAGATTTCTTTTTTTCTTTCTTTTTTGGGTCACACCTGGCTATTCTCAGGGCTTATCCTGGCTCTGCACTTTGGAATTATTCCTGGTGGTGCTCAAGGGACTAAATGGCATGCCAGGGACTGAGCCCAGGTTGGCTGTGTGGATGGCATCGCGCCCTACCCACTGTGCTATTGCTCCAGCCCCTAAACAAGATTTCATAATTGATTTATTTCATTCACAAAAGGAAAACTTTCAGGTGAAGGGTTTTGTACTTTAATCTTAATGACTGACATTTAGAAAACAGTTTTTTCTTTAAAATTGAAATTAAAAAATTTATTATATTGTTGTGAGATAATTACAAAGCTGTTCATGATTGGGGTTCAGTCATGCAATGTTCCAGCACCCATTCCTTAAAATTGGAATTTTTGACAGATCTTTAAGGGAAAAGCAACATGTAAATGCAAAGAATTATCTCATTTCTATTAGTAATTGACTTGGAAAGGTTTAAAACAAGTGCACATTGCACATTATTTTAAATGAAGTGTATTATTGAGCAAATAATCGTTCTTATTTTTCAGTGCTATTTGCCTCATCATTCAAGAATTAGTTTTAAATGCTAAATTGAAGGCATGTGAATTTTTCTTTACTACTGGAGGGTATTGCAGTCATCTGCGCGGCAAAGGAGTGTTTCTCCTCTATTTTAGTAATCTGGGAATGGTAAATATTTAGAAGAACTCTAATACAATGGCAGAAGGAGAAAGACATTGAAGCTTGGTGGGATCTTCTCTTGTCTGACTTAGTTTTCAAAGTATCTTTGTTTAGATAAGGAAGAAAAACTATTGCAAGCTTTCAGGTTAGTGCAAAGGAACTAAATAGTTTTCTTTTGTAAATGTATGAAGGGAAAAGTATTTGCTGTATGTTTCCTTTTTTCCAGTTTTAAAACTTCCTGCACTATGCATTTTACATTTAGACCAGTTCCTATTTCTCTGACTTGGTTTCCCATGGAATTGACAGAAAAGAAAGTATTTACTTTATGATGGAAATACTTGGGTTCTCTGTTATATTTTGAAAGGCTGAATGAACAGTCTGGATTTAAATAATCATCATTGAAATGAAAGATATTTCACATATTATCATTATATTAATGTATAAATACTTAAAAGTTAATAAACAGTGAAAAAACAGAAGTCAAAACAACCCTGTTAATTTGCTTTGTTTCTCAAATTATTCTAACCCTGCTCTCTTTTTGAATTAGCTTCATTTGACTGCAGATTTTTCAGACCTTGATTCTTTGAAGTATTCATAGGCTATTTCTGGCTCATTTGTTCTTTTCCTACAGCCGTATAATTCTAAGAAGTCCTGTTTTGTTTTATTTTTTTTCAATTTTTAGTTGTTTTATTTTTTTAATTGCATCACCATGAGACACACAGTTGCAAAGGTGTTCATCATTGGGTTTCCATCAGACAATGTTCCAACAGCCCTCCCTACACCAGTGTTACACTTCTCACTGTTGTTTTTTTTAATCTGGAAAATGGTATTTTGAAACCCAAGTCTGGGTGTAGATGTGCTCCTTGCTACTCCAATGTCATTGCTTTTAGCCCTTTTCCTCAGACAAAGCTAAATATAGTTACATATAAAATGTACAAAGTGGGTTTTATATAGAACTACATAGTAAACTGTAGATTGGAGTCTATGGATTCCTACTTCTGATTCAAATCCAGTCAGACAGT
This sequence comes from Cryptotis parvus, assembly GCA_021461705.1. Lineage (NCBI taxonomy): Eukaryota > Metazoa > Chordata > Mammalia > Eulipotyphla > Soricidae > Cryptotis > Cryptotis parvus. The sequence goes on along the minus strand of JAJIBD010003192.1, from coordinate 7,640 downwards.
GTTCTTTCTCATGTTCCTCCTTTCCTTATTTGTAACTTTTCTAGTAGGGAGAAATGTGGTTTTCATTATTCATAATAAATTTCCATCATTATTCCAACCTAGTATATGCATAAAGCAGTAGTTCTCAACTGAAGGCATTTTTGTCTCCAAGGGGATATGTGGCAATGTCTGTAGACATTTAGGAAGCCATAATGGGGAACTGGGTGTTAATGGTGTCTAGTGAATGGACAGTTAGGGGCACACCTTCCTACAATGCATAGGACTCTGCTGGGACAAAAACTTGCATGGTCCAAGATGCCAGCACATAATAAGAAATGTTGACATAAAATGATTTCAGAATCACTTGCATGTAAACCTACGGAAAAAATATATTCACTAAATAGCATATAGTATCTGTATAGAGTCCTCTTTTTCCTTTAGTCTTCCAGTGTGCAGTCAGAACAGTATTATAAACAGTGCTTGTTCGAGTTCATTCCCTTCACCTCATTTAGTATGGTCATATTCCCTTTTTAATATAGGATCATTTTTTATGATTTATATATATTTTTGACTGGGGTTTTATTTGCTTATTCTTTTTGCGGTGTTCTAAGGGAACAATATCAAAATTTGCCAGCAGAGAAAAGGGGATCTATTTTATTAAAAAATTCTCCACGTGATTCTGATATTCACCTATTTTCAGAACCACTGTTCTAGCTCATAGGCTTTGGAGTCACACCAAAATTTAAATCCAGTATCTTACCAGCTATTTCTCGTTGGGTAAGTTACTGCCCTTCTCAAAGTCTTCAGCTCCATTTCTAAGAATAATTGTGAGGAAATGAAAAGTCTCTCACGAGCCCTGTGCAAAGTGGTTGACCAGATGACAATGGTATTCATTTTTGCATCTGTTCATTTAGCAGATATTGATTATGTTTCTACTGTATTCTGAGGCACCATGTACTATGATGCAAAATAACTAAGGATGTCATGTATACTGTATTTTACATTGTTAGAGGACTTGGCAGTCTTATAGAAAATAGAATGGAATATTGTTTACATTCATGTGAAATATAAGCAAAAGTCTCAGAGGCTTAGATAATAATAAATCATGATTCTATCTAAATTTTTCTAAATTTTTTGTTTGAAGATACATTTCTATTATTTATATTCTGAACTGGGATCATTTACTATAGAATTTTGCATGTGAGCTGTCAAAGAAAAAATTTAGATTCTACTATTAGCAAGACATTATTTTTTAGTGAGAAATTAAAAAAGTTAAAATGGCAGATTAAATAAATACTTAAGTACTTTGTTTATTAATAGGTCAAAAACTTATACTAAAACATTGTTTTGTATTTTTCATATGTTAACATATGTTAAGAACAGAGTGGTGCAGACTTTTTCAAAACCTGTCGATTTAACCTTAGATGGCAGATGTTAACACTGTGCCAGCCAAGTGACAGTCTAATTAGTACAGACTGTGTGTTTAGTTCTCTAATGAAATGTCCTGACATATGTTATAGTGTTTTAGAGAAATAGATAGGTATGTGTCTCTTATTCACAAGTATAAATTATTTCAGGGTGATACAGGATAATCTGAGTCTTTTCTTTTTTTGGGCGGGTGTGGGGGTTGTGAGCTGGTGTTTAGAATTTGGGCCACATTGACAGAACCCAGTGGTGCTTAGGAGAGAGTATGTGGTGCATGAATTTGAACTGTGGATGGTGGTATGCAAGGTAAGTGCCCTAACCTTGCATGTGTTTGACATCTAGTTTGTGTGATTCCCAAGAACCACCAGCAGTGACCCCTGAGCACAGAGCCAGGAACTGTGTCTGAACACTTACAGATAATAGTTCCCAAATTAATTATTAACAAAAAAAAAATCCCATGTTACTTTCCTACTGAACAGGAAAACAGCTGTACAAAGATAATAAATTAACAAATATTTCGCTTAAAAATTATTCAGGGTGTTAATCTAGAAATCAGGCCAAAATAAATAATATACACCTTAGAGTCTTTCCAAGGTGGTTGATTGTGAGGAGCTCTTTGTGATCATTTCATTTTCCTTCGCTTGGATATGAGACCCTTCATTTTGCACCTGATCACTTGTGGCAACACAAGATCCCTTCTTCTCCCACCATAATTGAGTGGGGAGGGATCTTAAATTTAATTCACTTTTGGAGTAAAATTGTTTAGAGAAATAAGGAGAGAGAAAGAAGAAGAAGGTGGAGAGAGAGAGAAAGAGTGGGAGAGGAAGGGAGAGAGAAAGAGAAGGGAGGGAGGGAAGGTGAGAGGGAAGAAGGAAAAGTTATATGTTCATGAATAAACATGGATTTCTCCAGAGGAAGGAGAACCTAGAGTATACACTTCAGGTTGAGAAATACGCTTATCTCTGAGACAAAGAATGTACTACTAGTCTTTAAATTGACTATTTTAAATGACTACTTTGTGTATTATATTAAATTAATTGTCCTATCACCTAGTGATCTCCAAAATACAGAATAACTAACAGTGGGATATAGCTCTTGGGATAAATGAAATTGGCTACTAAAGACTGGAATAATGTGAGCTACTTATGTCTCAATTACCTTAAGCTCCCACCTAAGGTTTTCTCTTGAAAGTCTAATCAGTGCAGACTGTATATATAGGTCACTAATGAATTGTCTTGATTTTTTAAAAAAATTTTTTTAGAAAAATAGTTATGTATCTCAGATTCACAAGTATAAATTATTTCAGGGTGTTAAGAATATCTAGGAATCAGGCCATCGAAGTCGTTGATGCGTGTTTCCACACGTGTGAGCCACAGTCTCACAGACTTTGCCTAGAGATTTCCCACTCTCACAGAGGATCTCAAACTTTTTGATCTGTGGAACCCTTAACACTGAAAGTTAGTTGACACCTCAAAGAACCTTTTGTGAGTTATATCTATAAATCCTTACAATAGTAGAAAATTAAAACATTATTTCATTTTATTTGTTAGGAAATTAAACTAGTACAGTTGGATTTTTTTTTTGTTTATTTTGTGGCCACACCCATCAGTGCTCAGGGGTTTCTTCTGGTTCAGTGTTCGGTAATTACTCCTGGCACTGGCCATATTGGATGTCAGGGATCCCACGTCAACTACATGTAAGGAAAGTGCCTCTAACTCTGTACTGTCACTCCAGCTTCTTGGACATGTATTTTATTAAAAATTCTATATTCCAGCCAAATACCAGTAACAATTATAGACCTCATTCCGACGACCTGATGGAGTGGTTTGAGGCTCTTTATGTTCCTGGAGCAAGCAGATGCCCTTGGGCTCTACTTGCATGAGACAGGACATATGGAGATGTTACCGTGCCCACTCAAGCAAATCGATGATGAACGGGAAGACAGTGATACAGTGATATTCCAGTCTAAAAGAAGTTATATTTTACATAGTTGCAGATCTGTGGTGTCTGGCCTGGGAGATGGCAGCTCGATTTTGCAGTCTCAAAGCTTTTCCAGTCAGTCAGTAGCCTTGGAGAATTGGGTTGGACATTTGTTGGAGAATGAGAGTGCAAAATGGCACATACTGTCTTAGAGTTGTTTATGAAAATAGTTTTGCTCTTCCAGATGTTTCCTTTCTTTCCTAGGCTAAGGAATAAGTTCTATGGCCTCCCAAAGACTCCTTTACTTCTATGCAGATTATTGGCCTAGAGACTTTCTGGGGGTGCAGTCATCTTAACTTGATTCTTCCTGATTATGTTCAAGTTTGATTTTCTTTTCTCTTTTTTTTTAAAAAAAATTTTGAGGGAGTCACACCCAAAGATATTCAGAGGTTACTCCTGGCTCTGCCATCAGGAATTACTCCTGACAATGCTCAGGGGACTATATGGAATGCTGGGGACCCAGCCTGGGTTGGCCACATACAAGGCAAATGCCCTACCTGCTGTACCATCTCTCTGGCCCTGTTTTCAAATTAATCTTCTGTGACACTGTGACCTTCAAGCTGCATGGGTTTGCGTTTAAGTCCAGTAATTGTTATCTTTTTGACTTGTTGTGAAAATTGGTAAGAATGGAAAGAAATGTGCTCAGTTTTCAATCTATTTTTTTAATCTTATAAATTTTAATGTCCGTTATTATTTTCTTTCAGTAAGCATACACTGTTTATGATCAGGACAAAGGAACAGTTCAGCTTTATTGGTGCAGGGACTTGAAATGAACCTGTAGAATTTCTAAGCTTATTTTGGTTGTAATATGTAAGCCCTTGGTTGTGTTTGTTAAATACATAGTAATATTTTCTGCTATAAATTATTTTTCTCAAATTATAACAGAATTTAATATCTCCTGTTTTGTTTGTATCTCACAAAGAGAATGATAATTTCAAAGAGTGCACCATGATTTTCTGGTGCTCTGCCATATATATGTTTGAAAACCCCGCGGAGGACAACTCGGAGATGTAAACTGTGTGTAATATAACATCTAGGTCCCTAAATCTCAGCTCTGGTGGAGCAGAGGGGTGAAGATCTTTTACTTCAGTTCAGATAATGGGACATTTCTCAGCATAAATCTAGAATTGATAATGAGAGCTAAGTGTTGTGCAGTGTGAAGAGTGAATGATGAGTCTTGAGAAGAAAACTGATTCACATTCTGCTATTTGTTTGACAACTTGGGACCGTGATGGAAGCAGCTGCAACTTTTTTTTTAAATTTTTTATTTTTACAATTACAAAGATATACAATTAAAAATTTCATATTTGGGTTTTGGTCATACAGTGTTCCAGCACCCATCCCACCACTGGTGCCCATCTCCCACCACCAACGTCCCCAGTTCCCTCCCCCTCCTCCAGCCCTCCTCCATGGCAGGTTCTTTATTTCTTTCCGTTTCTCTCTCTTTCTCTTTTCCTTCCCCCCAGACTATGGATTACAGACCATACATGAAAGGGTTGTCATGTGTATCTTTTTGCCTCTATTTAATGCTCAGTTCTAGGTTGGCATTAGTACCCTCAACAATTATTAGCACACTGTTCCATTTTCTGTCTTACCTAACCTCCTGACTCCCACACGTTTGTGATAATTTCCACCTTTGACAAGACCTCCTGATATATGTTTCACTTGGCCTTGGATATTGGTATCTTAACATGTACATATATATTTATGTTATGCAGATAAATGCAGTCATTCTGTGTCTGTCTCTCTCCTTCTGGCTAATTTTGCTCAACATAATCTTCTCCATGTCCATCCATTTATAGGCAAATTTTATAACTTCATTTTTCCTAATAGCTGCATAGTATTCCATTGTGTAGATGTACCAAAGCTTCTTTATCCAGTCATCGATTTTCGGGCACTCTGGTTGCTTCCAGATTCTGGCTATTGTGAATAATGCTGCTATGAACATAAACGTAGGGATGGTGTTTGCAGCTGCAACTTTTGGTTTGCAGTTCTTTCATATGGTACTGGGCTTAAGACTTCATGGATTCAAGGGCTGTTTATTGAGTTCCTGCTAGGTGCCTGAATGTGGTAGTGAAAAAGTCAGCAAGGCCCTCAAGCTTTTCAGTCAAAGCTCCACTGACTGCATGAAGACAGTGTTGATCTCTGGTAAGTAATACCTGCATTTCTTCCTTAAGGGGGATTATTTTATAAGGAGGCAGCTGAACACAAGTGTTGCTGGCTGGGGGCCAGCTCTTTGATGTTCCTTAACTTGCATAGACTAACCCTGTCAATTCCAAAGGTATAGGAAGCTGGAGTGTACTTTGATGTCAGAACTGATTTTGAGAGACCATCTTATGTTGCATTTCCTTTGAAGCAGAGTGACTCAAGGCAATCTTTGAGTACATAGGGCCAATCATTTGACCTAGAAAGCCTAGAAAGAAAAATCCTTTGCCAAAAGGCAGTTGAAACTACAAGTGATTTGAAATATGATGTTTACTTAAAGAGTTTTAAGAGAGATCATTTGGAATTAATCTAGTTCCTAAAGGCAGAGGATTAATTGTTCAGAATGACTCCTAGTGGGACTTTACAATTCAGTGTAATGCTTTTCTCCTAATTTTTTATGCTTCAGCTTCAGACTTATCTGGGAAGGGCCAGATCAGTGCACACCTAAACATAAAAAGGAAGTATTTGAGGTATTTTTTAAAGCCAGCTAGCTAAGAAGGATTTTGAATAGAAAAAAAATCATAGATATTGAAGGTTTAGTTTCAGAGATACCAAGTTCTCAGGTTTCTTCACTTGTGTCAGGTTAATGGGAAGTTCGAAGCTGAAAGCTGGTGTTTGTTACCCTCTTACACCTTAATATGTTGCTTGTTAAGACAGGCACATATTTTAAATACTTGTTTGAATACCTGCAATACAAGCCATTATTTTCCTGCCTGTTTTCATGATTGGCTAATTTTTCTGAGCATAGTGAGAGCATCTGGACATTTTTCGGACAGTTGAGATTAAAAAAAAATTGTCAAGGTATTTCCCTTCTTTGAATAAATTTACTTAAATTCAATGTTGAAAATACATTAGTTTCAGACATTTCTGTTTCCTGAAATGTCTGAAACTAGTATTGTTTATAATAATCACATTGGTTTTGTTTTTGATATTTTTATATTTGTAAGAGTCTGAGAATAGAAAGGGTTTTTTTTTGTGTGTGTGTGTCCTTAGTTTATATGTTGGAATGGAGATGAATGGTCACAGTAAGAGAGAAATGAATGTAAATTATTATTCTTTGCTTGTTTCAGTCACTAAAATTGATCTTGAGTTCAGATGTGAACTTTTTTTAGATTCATAGCAAATCCAAGGCTGCTAGAAAATTTCTGAAATATTAACTGTAGACCTTTAAACATGTTCACAGTTTTCAGTGGATTTATAGAGAGGATAAGCTTGAATGTCAGGAAGAAGTTAGTATTTCATATCTTACAGAAGATGATTTAGCTCTATAGACTTCCCTAAGATAGTCACCTCAAAATCCTGTTTGAGCATACCCAACTACTTCAAAGTGATGAGTGCATATTAAAGAGAGGTCTACTGACAATTTTTTATTTTAGATATATTAGCCTATCGTAATACAAATCATGTGTCAAAAAAAGCTGCCTCCAACATATCATGAATGAGTGGGAGCGAATCTCTGCATACATACCATACATTTTACTTACATATACAGCAGGTCATCCATAATTGCCTTTCTTTTTAATTAATTAATTAATTTTTATTATACCACTATGAGCTATCAATTACAAAGATGTTCATGATTTTTAGTCATACACTGGTCCAGCAACTGTCCCTCCACCAGTGCCCTATTCCCACCACCAATGTCCTCAAATTCCCTCCCACCTCCCCCCAGACTGCCTTTATAGCAGGCACTTTTCGTTTTTCTTCTCTCTCTGTCTCTCTGTCTCTGTCTCTGTCTCTGTCTCTGTCTCTCTCTCTCTCTCTCTCTCTTACACATTGTGGCTTGCCCTACAGATATTTAGAGTTTATCATGCAAATCCCTTTGTGTACATCCAAAGCTCGGGTCTAGTCTGACATTACCATTTCCCACAATTAGTAGAACACTGGTATATATTTATATCCCACTAATGAATGCAGTCATTCTACATCTGTCCTTTTCCTTCTGTCTAATTTTACTCAGCATGATAATCTTCATGTCCATCCATTTGCAGGTAAATTTTATGACTTCGTTTTTTTGTGACAGCTGCATAGTATTACTTTGTGTAGATATA
>JAJIBD010003191.1:0-33571 GCA_021461705.1 Cryptotis parvus | reverse complement strand
GTCCAAGAAGTCTGGCTGGGACTAGAAATCTTAGCTTATCAGATCATTAATATCTCTCTAGTCTTTAAAATTAAGTCACTGTGAGATACACAGTTACAAAGCAAACATTGATTGGTTCTCTGTCACATACAATGTTCCAACACCTATCCTCCTTTCACTGAGTGGGCATTTCCTACCACCAATATCCTTAGTTTCCTCCAGCATGTCTTGTATAGAAAACATGCTCTCTCTCTGTCTTCTCCCCTGTGCCCCCTTTCTCCTTTAGACACTGTGGCTTGCAATACTGTGGAAGCGGATAGATCTGGCCATCAGCTCTTACTTCCTTTCAGCACTCCAGTTCTTGTCCAGAGAAATCATTTCCAACTATCATTGCTAAAGTAGTCCCTCTCTGTCAAAAAGTCCTGATCTTAATAATGGAATCAATATTTCAAGAGAATTTTACTGTGAGCCATTTGGAGGCTGTGAAAGATGGTCCCCAGGGCATTTCCAAGGATGACCCCAAAGCTGCATTTGGACAGAGACTGTTCTAACACCGCAGATGTGTGTGGACTCATGGTGTGGACGCTCACCTCCCTTGCAGAGGATCAGACATTCCTACCCCACAGGAACTCTATATAGAGTCAATGCCCTTAGCAGCATCTGCCACATCTTAGGGAAGACAATTAACAGAAATGTGGTCCATATTTTGTATGGAAGGTCTGCGTAATGAGCTTCTGGCTCCAAAAGAGAAACAGACTTGAAGTTGATTGTAAACAGTATGATAAACACAGATAAACCCTGGTGACCCCTGTACTTCCTTTTTCAGCACGGCTTGCCTTATTCTATCAGTGGAATGTTAATGATCCCACCTAACGTGGCCTGTTGCAATGAATGGTGCCATCGCCACACTTGACATGTGTAGCTGGGCCCTTCTCATCACACTGGCTCTGGCTTATCCCTGGGCCAGAATGAGGACTGATGGTCTCAAGATTCCCTCGCTAGAGAGGAGAAAGAAGTATGGAGCCTCTGAAGAGCAGTCTTTGTCCTTTACTCCTCTCCTTGGCGGCATATTCTGCTGAGTGAGGTTCTTCCTAAAGTGTAGTCCGGGAAATAGTGTTCAGAAGGGAGGTGGCGCCATGCAGACGCTTCTCCCCTTCTCACTCCTCAAAACTCACTCGTGTATTTATCCAGCTACAAAATTCCATTTGGCATGTGAGAAACTGGAGGCCTCATAGGATTCTCTTGTCCATGAGGTCAGGTAGAATGAAGTCAGGAAACCTGCCTGGGGTCCTTCTCCTCCTCTCTCCTGAGCTGATTGTAAGTGGCACGGGAACACCTCTGACAAAGCCTTTACCAGATTTAAAGGGATGCCCATGTTATGTTCCACCAGGATGCCTTCTTACTGTCTTCAATCTTTCTCGAAAACCTACATTGACTTTCAAACCTGAAGGCGAATGTCTTCAAAGCAGTCTTGTGGAGCCGTCTGTGAGGGTGGTCTAAAGGAATGTCCAGAGCCCTTGAAAACTCCTGCCCTGTCTGAGACACTCCAGCCAGTGGAGTGAAGAGAATCCTTACCAGCCCAGTTTTGGAAAAATGATACAATAGAAACAATTGTAATTCAGGGTCATTTCTTATAGCAGCCTGTTCTGTATGTAGAGGATAGTGGTTAGTCCCAGCCCTGACAGGGCAAGCAATTAATAGGCAGTTGATTTGGGGCAGAAGTGGCTATTTGGGAGCCCACCATAGTGAATGCCCAAAGCTTCTATTACTGGCTCTGTGCTTAGTCGCTCTAACAGCCTGGGAATGCTATGTGGTACCAGGTATCAAAACCAAGGTTGGCTATACATATCCTAAGCTCCTACCCACTGGCCATTCTCTGACCCCAGTAGCTGCCATCTTAATTGCTTGATGCATTCTATTTATTCCTGGATGGTGGATCTATAAATATAGCCCCAGTTGTTTGCCAGGTGACAAAAACCAGTTAAGCCCTAAATTCATCATGGCAAAGAATTGGTGGTAAGGATTTGGGTTTTGTATTGGGGTCTGGGGCTATTCATTATAGGTCTTCCTTCTCCTCCTGCTCTTCTTTCTTCCTGAATCTCTCACTATGGCCATATCTTCTGGTATTTCACACTTCTTCAGACACCTCCACAAGTCATCTTTGGGCAAAGCCAAAGCCTTCCTAGATTTTAAAAGGCAACTCAATGGGTAAGAGTTATAGTATTGAGGGTGGTAATGTTTTTGGTCTTTGTTAGGTTACGGCCATCCCTAGAACCCCATATAGTATCTTGAGCATAGCCAGGATGTGACCTGAGCACAGAGCCAAGAGTAAGCTCTTAAGCATTATTGCGTGGTACCCAGCCACTATACTGCAAGGGACACTCAGAGATAATGACAGCAGGTTGGACGCTTGCTTTGCATGCAAACAACCTAGATTCAATCCTCGTGATTCTATATGGTCCCCCCTGAGCACCGCCATAGAGTAATTGCTGAGAGTAGAGCCAGAAGGCAACCACTGAGCATCACTTCGGATGTGGCCAAAGAGCCAAAATAATAATAATAATAAATAGAACAACAAATAATAATAATAATGCAACTAATGTAACTTACTGTTAATCTGCTTTTGCAATGTGAGAGGCAGCCCACCTTGGGACAGAGCCTGGTTATTGAAATCCTCCAAGGACAGCTGGAGCTTATGTGGTCATCATTAAAATTAGGGTGGGATCAACAACCACTGAAAATCTGAGGAGCAGTGACCCTACCATCTGAACACATATATCTGCCAGAGAGGGGTGCCTGTCCCTTTGTGTTTTAAAACTAAAAGTCCACGCGCTGCGGCCTGGGGCCAGCCTGCAGGACGGCTGTGATCTTTCAAGCTGGCAGATGCCACTTCAATTAGGCTGCAGCCTCTCGCTTTCTGGCTCTTTGTTTTTGTTTTTTAAAGAAAAACGGCGGCGGGAGGGGCAGGCCTGAATTCCCGGGAAGTCTGGGTCATAGCAACAACGCCTCTCTGCCGAAGCTACCTTCCACAGGCTCCAATCCTGTCTGAGCCAGCTGAATATCATCAAAGTGCTTTCAAGCTTCGACCGTGCTGGGGAGGTCGCCCAGCTTTGGCAGCCCCCATAAGACTGAGATCCCGGAAACAAGGGTCCAGATCAAAGTGCAGAGACAGACTTCAGGGCTTCTCAGCTAGATCGCCGGACTTGATCGCGCAGCCACGCTGACCCCGCGTGAGTCCCCATTTCCTGCCAGCTCTTCGGAAAAGCAGGAAGTGCATTGAGGCTTAGCCATGGAAGGAGTTCAGGAGACCCGAGCATTCTCCAACTCCTGCTGCTGGCCTCGGGCTTCCTAAGAACCCAGGGGTGGAAGGGGGCAAAGAAGGTGCGCCAGGGCTCGGGGTCAAGGCCAACCGGTGCCAAAGCGTGATGGTTACCAGGTACACTCAGGTGCTGCCGCCCCTGCACTTGCTCCTGTGAGATGCCAAGCGTACCCTCTCTATCGTGAGTGACTATCAGTTCATTAAGCTGTCTCACATAGCACACGCCCACCCCCGCTTTCATGTAGGTTCCAGGGAGAGGGAGCATCGTTTTCAGTATTGGGGGAAGTATTTGCCTTGCACATGCTGAACTGGGTCTGATCTTCAATATCCCATATGGTCTTCTCAGCACCCACCAGAAAGTGATTTATGAGTGGTGAGCCAGGAGTAACCCCTGGAGCATTGCTGGGTGTGTCCAAAAAGAAAAAAAAGAAATGAAGTGGGTGCTTCCCAAAACAATGATTACTAAGAGCAGCTTCTTCGAGTCATGATTTTTAAGACCATTTGTGTTTGTTTAGGGGTTTGTCGTATTTTGGTTTTTGTTTAGTTTTTATGTTTTTGTCTTTGAGGCTACACCCAGCAATGCTCAGGATTACCCTAGCCTGCATTCAGGAATTACTCCTAAATCAGCTTTGGGAACCATATGGGATGCCGATGGCACCTAAGTCAGCTGCTGTGTGGAAGCTGCATGTGCCCTCCGCTTCCTGTACTCGTAAGGCTCTGGCCCAGTAAGTTAAGACCATCTTAATCAAGCTTCATTTTTCTTTATGTAACTCCACACAGGTGACCTATGACTATGGAGGAGTGACTAGGCTGAAAGAGGCACGTTAGCACAAAAGAATGTCCGTGGATAAGAGCTGGCATTTAATTGGCATTTAATGAACCACTTGAATTCTTTGTGTCATAGAAAATAATGGCGCTGATACTCATGGAGGTTATCTTAAGTCCATGAGATGATGACATCATCAGTGAAGACAAATAAAGTTCTGAAACATAGTTCTAGAGTGCTGGTTGGGGCTGAAGGCTCTGGTCTGCTTAGCAAAACTGCATAAACTGGTGGAGACTGAGTTACAACTGGAGACCGCTCTCCCACCTGACATAAGAGTGTCAATTGTTCCGCCCAGTTTGTAGAGGGAGCAGGGAGTAGACTCTCGGGTATGGTAAGGACAGAAGAGTAATGCCAGCACCTGACCACACAGGACCCTCTGCCCCAGAATTTTCACAGCATGGCCACTTAAGGCAGGCGGCCTGGGGCAGGGGGTCTGGATGATGGTGAGGGCATGAATCTCGCATGAATTTGGGTTTACATTTCCCATTTGTTCCCTTAGGTCTGCTCTGCAGTGGGCAATTGAGTATTTTTTCTGAAAGAAAGGGTCAAAATAAGTTTGGGGGAATCTCTCTCTGGGGGTGCTGTTTTTCCTCTCTCTGCAGGAGTGTCTTAGGGAAGTTGATAATTATCTAGTATGTCTCTTCTCCACCTAAAGGTTGATAAAGTTTGGGATGAAGACAGAGGTGGGAGCAGAGAAGGAGCAAATAACCATAAGTGCTCAGGCAAAGTGACTTCCCTTTCTAAGGACTCTCCATAGAGGAAATTGATGTCAACAGATGCTCTAGCCCAATTTTTGCCCCAGTGGTAGCGCTCGCGCCTGGGTCCTGGTGAAACAGGAGGGAGAGGTCCAGGCTGTACTTGTTAGTGTCAGAGCCCCGGGCCTGGTGGACCAGAGCCTCGGGTTTCCAGTGCACCCCACCTCCTTGTGGCGTAGCAAGTTAAGCACCGCTTCGGGCTGGTCTCCAGTTCTGGCAGCCCAGCCTGCCCCCACCGTGGCCCCCTCCTTAGGCAATCATCATGCCGCCCCTTTGAAAGCATATTGGGCTGCTCAAACGATCATCCTTTTCTCTCACCCAGATTACTAATAATGACATCCCATAAATCAGTCCTATCTAAAAATACTTTTCAGAGCAAAGGAACCATCTGGATTTCAGGAAGCTTAATAGAAAGCACTCGCAAAATCATTGTTTCCTCGCCCTCTGGAATGATTCCTCCTGGCTTGTTTCCATGAGGCACTGAGGTTCCTCTCTCGTGTGGTATGATTCTGAAAATACCCCCAGTGGGCTTACATGTCAGTAATGTGTCCTAAATGGTCTCAGTATGTAATTGTGAGGTGGTCCTGGGTAGGGACTAAATTCTTCATTGTTCCATTTTTTTTGCTTGTTTCCCTTGTTTTAATTACATACAACAGCGTAAATGTTAACATTTTTCAGTATTTATCAGTGTATCTAAAAGTGCATTTAATACAAATAAAAATAAGTGCCCTAGTTTTATGACTTTATGTATTGGTCAATGTATTTTAGACGCCTACAGTGGCTTTTCTAGGCAAGATAGCAAATTTAGGGAGTACCCGGGCCCAAGAAAAGAATCTTAATGATTCTATATAGTAGCACAACTGCATTTGTCTATAATATTTCATTCTTGTTGGTATTTTTATAGAAATACTAGTGATTAGCTTTTGACCTTACTTTTTATTAGACTTTAGGAACTTACGGTAATGTTCATGTGTATGTTATCTGGGGCCGAGAGAGAATATAGTGGGCTAGGTGCTTGCCTTGCATGCAGCAGACCCGCGGGTTCACTTCCCAGTACCTCATTTGGTTCTCTAAACTTACTACAAGTGATCCCTGAATATAGATCCAGAGTAAGCCCTGAGCACTGCAGGGTATGGCTCAAAAACAAAAAAAAAAAAGTCTATAGTATCCAAACCCAAAATTATCACACACCACCACCACAGAAGTGTCACAGACCTTCACCCCCCATCCCTTGTCCTCTGGTCTGATCGCTTTACTCTCCCTGCCTCTTCCCCACTTCCTGATCACCGTTCTGTAGTCCAGAGTTGGGTCTTAAACCATCTCCAGGAGGAAGCTAAAAATGTTGATAAATATGGTGATAACTTTGACAGCCGCTGTCTGCTGTGACCAGCTTCTCAAAGGGTCAGTTGGTAAAGAAGGCAGGACGGTTTGAGATCCACAGAAACACTGTTTTCAGCCATACTTGTTTGGAAAAAACATTGCTCCGGCATCATCCTGTTCATATTCACAGCAGCACGATTTAGATTAAAATGTTGGCTTCCTAGGACAGGGGATATGCTTGGGAGCCACCTCATGCAAACCATCAAGCAGCTGCTCGTGTCCACGTTACAGGTAGCCAAAAAAGGGGATGCTCATGGTGCTGGGAGAGGTACAGCAGGGAAGTGTTTGCCTTGCATGTGGCCGACCCAAGTTCAATCCCAGCACTACATACAATCGCTCTGGGTGTTGCCAGGAGGGTCCACTTCCAAAATGTGGTGGTGTGATCATTTCTTACCATAACAAAGACCCAGAAACACAGAAATCTGTTGGGTCTTATAGTTTAGGGAGAGCCAGAGGCGTTTCTTGACATCAGCTGCTTGTACTTGGGCTGCAGCCCTCTGGAGGTGCTGACATTATTACATTATTATTATTGTGATCATGATTTAGGCAACATTGTTACAGTTGTGCTAATGTTTATGGTCTTGATGTGTACTCCCCATGCCTCACCACTGCCAAAATGCCTAGCGCTCTCCACCACCGCACCATGTTACTTCTGGTCTACCTCTTCCTCCCCCATACCTTGGGAATCTGATTTTTTATAATCCTAAACTAAGAGTTTGTCATTACTTATTACTACCCATTTTCATTTTTCATTTTTTTCTTTCTCTATGTGCCCCAGATGAGTGAGATCCTCCAGTATCTGTCCTCCTCTGACTTGTTTATCTTAACATGGTAGCCTCAGTTCCACCCACATTGCAGCAAACTGCAGGATTTCCTCACTTGTTTATTACCACAACGAACTCTGTTGTGTGTATAGACCTCAGCCTCTATATCCTCTTATCAGGGCTGTCTCCATGTCCTGGCTATTGTGCTTAGCACTGAACACCCTCTAGAGGAGCCCAAAGGGAGTAGCTGGCTGTCCATGGCTCTCTGTCCATGGTATGGTGACTGACAACTCTTGCTGTTTCTCTTGCTGTTTCATGGCTTCACCTGCCCCCTCTGCAGCCCACTCCTCCATGTCTCTCCATGCTGTCCAACTCCACCCTACAGGTGGCATCAGCTCCGAAGTCCCTGTACTACTCCTGGTGCTTCTCTCACCCTGATCACTTAGTTGTACTTTCGCCTCTCTCTGAGCAACCTCTCCTTGGATTAATCTCACTCCAAGCATCCACTCTTTCTGTTTGGGACTTTGAGTGATGGATGGCACTCAGGTACATTTCTTCCTCTTGTAAAAAACCTGCACCTGATCTAACATCTCATATCTCTCTTCAGTCTATCCGCTAGGATAGTTCACCTCACACGCAACACCCAACTGTGGAAGTTTGCCCTAGCCTACACGTCTGCTATTGTATCTTTACTCTTCAGTGGCTCTGTTATTTTTGTTCTCACTTTAACAAGACTTTATAAATTATTTTAAGGAGTTGTGTAATTTCATAAGAAAAATGCTCCAAGTATCCCTTTCTCTTGCCAAATCATTAACAGTTTGAAGCTCATCCTTAGAGAAATCAACTTTGAGCATCTATATTTTCCCATCTGGGGGAATGCATTTGGCGCCCTAAAGCATCATATCTTTCATTTGTGCTCGCTGGTCATGGTTGGGAGGGATGTGGTAAGTAGTTTTTCCTCCGGGTTTTAGTATAATTATGATAACCCAACTTCATCATGAGGAACATTTCACAGCCTATTAATTCAGCTGTGGCATCGGACCAAGGAGGGCCCTGCTTCCCCAGCTCAACCACCTCATGGTTTCTGTTTAGTTGGAGGATACCATCACATGGTCTGTTGGAAAATGAAGCAGAATGTAATACTTGAATCCATGTCTGTGTCTCTGAATGGTGGGGATATGACCTAAAATTCTAAGCTTTGGTACTTCTCTTGCCACCCCTCCAGGGTGTTTTCAAATAGTCCTAAGATACCTGATGTGTTTCAGAGCTAGAAGAAGCTAGGTGTCCCACGTAAGCCAGCTTGCCAACTCTGCCATGTTGCAAAGAGTAAACAGAGTCTCCATGAGTGAATCCAGCTCCCAGCACCCAAGAAGTCAGTATTTTCCCAGTAGGTTGATACCCAATGGTTGAATACACTCCAAGATGTCTCGCCTTTGCTTCAATGCTGTTTCTCCTGGGGTTTGTTACAGTGACCTTGATTGATTCAGATAGCAGAGAATGAAAGAGTTGGTGGAAATTCAGTCAAGAGGAAGCAGCTTTCTGCTAGTCTCAGAGAGCCAGTGGAGAAAGAGAGGAAAACAAGAGAAACCCTGGCAGCAGGGGGCAGATGATAGTGAAATTCCACTTCACATAGGGAAGACCGAGGGATCCTAGGGTCTCCGCCCAACAGGACACTGTGGGAGAGTGCAGCTGACAGAGCCAAACACAACTGAGCATTGTCTCTAGGGCGCACTGCTTCGGCAGCTGAACCCAGGCACCAAGCATCCTGGGTCAACAGCTGGGAAACAGTTGTGGTTAACCAAAATCCTCAGTTCACCAAGAAAATTGTACTTGCGCTAAGAAATGAATACTGGCATTCGAGGATCAGATACCACTATATACAAATAGCCAACCTGAGGTTGGGATTTCCTTAGGAAGGAAAAGCCTTTGGAGTAAAATAAATATGCACTAAAATGGAGGAAAGAGGGGTTCTGCTAAAATTTAATTTCTTAATTTAATTTTTATGGTTATTCCAGAAATAAACAAAACATATAAAAACTATAGCATGGAAGTTGTTAACATTATACCTAAGCGCCTGGTATAGTCAGATGTGCGAAATTAATGTTGAGATTTTGTTCATTCGTTGTACATGAGTTAGCTAGGGCATTTGTACCAAACCTTAACTTCTGCTGAATCCTAGCAAATGTCAAAGATGAACAAGACAAGTCTCTTGTCTCCTAGAGCTCTCAGTCTAGGTAGAAAAATAAAACAAATTGGAGCAGGGGCTGGAGGCAGCCATTGAGGGTCCTTCCTGGGGCAGCGTCCGAGTTAGGCACAGAGGTGGGAAGTGGTGCCGCGACCCACCCCTCCAGAATAATCAGACTCTGGGGGCTGGGCTGGGACCCAGTGGGGAGTGATGGAGAAGATGCTGAGCCACCAGGATTCTGCAAAGGTTTTGATCTAGAGGCAAGGGAGCCAGCTCCAATATTCCTTAAATTCAAAACTGATGAGTATGTGGATTTAATAGGATGAGGGAGAAGATTGGAGTCGGGAAGATGGAGCAAAGAGGCCATGAGGAAGGTCCAGGGGAGATGCTGAACTAATGCAGAGATGAGAAGAGCAGAGGAGTCCAGAAACCTTTCCGGTGCCTGTCCTGGGACAAGGATGGGAGAGGTCAGAGAAAATCCACAGCACAGCCCCTGCTCCTGGCACTCCGCCGGCTGAGCATCTGGGCACCTGGGCCGCCTCCCTCAGCTGACCTGGAGAGGAAGCAGAAAGCTCAGAGAGCACTCCGGAGCTCAAGTGGCAGGCTGCCACTCTGTGCTGCTGGAGCTCAAGGATCCCCACTGCACACTGGCTTGTTGCTTTTCTGCAGCCCACATGTTCTTGCTCCTTTTTGGCAGCTCTGGGGACCCAGTGCCCATCCCCTTGCCCCAGATGGGTCCCCAGAGGGAATGGGCTGAAGCCGTCCCCAGGAGAAGGGCTGTGACGCCTTCAGAGCCACACCTGCCCGGGGCATTCACCAAAAGGCTGTTGGTGTTCTCTGACCGTTTGTGTCTTGTTCGGGGGCCACCTCGGCAGCACTCCTGGCTCTGTGCTCAGAGTCACTCTTGGCCTGGCTCAGGGACCCAATGGGGTGCTGGGGGATTGAACCTGAGTCAACCTCACGCAAGCAGGCACCCTCCCACTGGACTGTGTCTCAAGCCGCTGGTCTTTTAAGCGAGTTTACTTGTTGTGGGTGACACAGAGTGTTCTGGAGTCACTTGATGGGAGAGACAGTGCACGGCTGGAAGGCATTCAGCGGGCTCTCGTTCCTTGCCAGCCAGTTATCACTGTTTGATTGCAGTTGCCTAGCAACAAGCGGGGCATAGGGCCACGGAGCCGCGAGCCCGGCGCGTCCTGGCCCAGCCATTCTGGCACACTGCTCGCCTCCCCCAGAGGAATTTATGGCCTTGGATGAGTGTGCCCCCCTCTCCAAAAAACATTTTTGTCTTTTTTTCTTTCTTTCATTCTTTTCTTTTTTTGTATAGGAAATTGGATCCACCCAGCCAAGTCATGTAAGCTCGAGAATCCATGGGCTGGGAGCTGAGCGGAGTTCATGGAGCGAAGTGCTGGGCGCCGCCCCCTGGCTCACCTTTGTTTAGATTAATAATTGAAGGGGCACTGATGCCAAGGCCTCAGTGGAGCACAAAGAATCTGCTTTGCACTCCCTAATTGCAAGTGGGAGATAACCCGGCAGTTCAGCCGAAAGCTCCTCTCTGCTTGGGAGGCGAGGCTCTGCCTTGGAATCAGATCTCAGGTTTGCCTAAACCAGAGGGTGACACGCGCTTCACGTGACTCCTGCCTGCCCAAGCAGCCCAGGCGGTCCAGCCCCCTGCACACACCTGGCAGTCCTATGAATTTTTAGCAGATTGAGGGGTAGCCTGTACCCCCAAGGGGCCTTACCCAGTGCTGCTCATGGAAAGGAACCCCTGATTTCACCCCAAGCCCTGTGCTCCCTGCGGCTGGGGTTCTTTCATGCATTTCCTGGCTCCAACCCCAGGAACTCTGACCTGATCCAGAGACTGACCTGGGCACCGGAAGCAGTTTTGCCCTCACTGTTTCTTAATGGTTCTCCACCAGACAGCGGGATGGAGGGTGCCCACAACTGCTCTCTGCTGCTCCCAAGCCCTGGGGAGGAAGAGCTGCACGTGGTATGCCAGGGCCAGGCTGAGGGTCTTTGCCCACTTCCCGCTGCTCTGCCCCTAAACAGGTTCTTGGCACCAGGATTTCATCCTGGGTTTGTTTTTGGAAAGTGGTGCTCAGGGATCTCTCCTGGCTCTGTGATCACCCCAGTGTTCTGTGATCACTCCTGGAAATACTAAGGGATCATTCCTGGCACTGGTCAGGGATCACTCCTAGAAGTGCTCAGGGAACCCTATGTAGTGCCAGACCTCAAGCCAGGGCCAGCCACATGAAGGTGGGTAGCTGAACTGCCGGCACCATCTCTCCAGCCATATTTTGTTCTTTACTTGTGGGAGACTGAGTGGGACGTGTAGGAAGAACGCCCCACTGTGCCCACCCAGCCCAGGTCTCCACATGGAGAGTTAGGGGTCTGAGTGCACCGCTGGTGGCCAGTGATACTCAGTCCGGGGGCTGTGGTAGAGGCGGGAGCTCAGGAGCACTGGGGCTGGTGTGCGATGGTCCAGGTGGGCTTCCAGCACCCCACCCCACCTGGTAGAAATGCAGACCCTATCATTATCAGCCCACAGCCTTTCCACGGCTGCTCCCCAGAGCCACTCCCGAGACGCACTGGACTGCTCTGTCTTATCAACCACCATCACCCACTTCCTGCCCTGCTCCAGTCCCCAGAGAGAAACAGATCTCCCGTGTTAGAGGAGCCCCAGTCCAGCAGCGGCCACTTCTGCACAGGACAGTCTCTTGAGTGTCAGCGTCAACCCCAGAGTCCCTCCTCTGCCCCTCCCAGGGCTGCGCCCCAGCCCGAGCCCACCTCTCCCATGGTTGGGGCTCCATTACGCTCTGAAGCCTGAGCTCCCCTGTTCTGCACCAGCCCACCCAGACGCAGTGTTAGCTCCTAAGGGTGCTTGGCATCTGCTTGGCGCCCCTGGAGCTCAGGAACCCAGTGCTTCAGGGCTTCCTGGCAGGAAGTGGCTTGTAGACTCAGCAGGGCCCCAAGGCCCCGCCCTCAAGGTTGTGGACTCACTCAATCACTTGGCTGTGTTCTTTGCTCCTTATCATGAATGTTATCTGTGGGAAAGGGAAGAAAAAGTGCCCTCTCCAACTTTTAGGAGCCCTTGGCCGAGGCTGAGGGGTGAGGAGGCATGAGAGGACAGAGGCGGAAGATGGTGAGGCTCTGAGAGGGTGAGTGAATCACAGCAGGAGGAGCGGTCACCCACGCCACGGAACAGGCAAGCACCTATTTATCTGTCTTAGCAGGCGTCCCTGATGGAGCCACACAGAGCTGCTGGCTGGGCATCAGGGGACAGCCCCAGGAATAGGACACAGAGCCAAGGTGCTGTCGCTGAACTGTGTACTCGGTGACCAGGACGCTTGACCTCAGCCCAAGGCACTGCCACTGAACTGTGTTCTCAGTGGCCAGAAACGCTTGACCTCAGTGTGGCCTGTGGCGAGCTCGGACGTCTGCACCACACGCCACAGCTTGATCTCTAAACTTAGCTCCCTCCAAGTCTCAGTGGGGAGATGCCCGTGCCTGGACGCTCGTGAGGGGACCGTGTGTCCAGGCCCAGGAAGCACTTCCTCCAAGTGGGACTTTACTCATGGAACACCGGCACACGCTTCTGACCAAGCACACGGTCTCTTGGACAGCTGTGGGCGACTCACCTCCAAACCAGAGCCTGATCAACTGGCCCTTCCCCAAACCAGAGCTTTCAGAGTGGGACATGAACAGGTCACCTGGGGAGACCCCTCTCAGGAAAAATGGGGTGCCCTGGGCGTGGTCCCCCCCTCCTCGCTGCGTCCCCCAGTGACTTCTCTCGGGAGACTGACTCCCCAATCCCGTCTTCTGCCCTGACTCAGGATGTCACTCGTTGAGGTATCAGAGCATGATACCGAGTGAGAAGTGGAGGAAGAGGCCGAGCTCCCGCGTTTGTCCTGGAGGAGGAAGCCAGATGGGGTAGTGGTGACCTTGGATCAACCTTAGCCCCTGTCCTCATGAAAGTGCTCTTTCATCCGTTCCTCTGCCCAGATGCTTCTTCTCCTCCCCCAAGACCAGCTTTCCCACGTGGGTGCTGTGTGGAAGGTCACTCACCTTTCGGTGTCCTCACTCACTTCCATTTTCCGAGGTCATGTCGTGGTTGAATATTTCCTCCGCTCCCATGTCCTCGATCTTCGGATAAGCTGTTATCTCATGACTCTATTTCCCAAGGCATCTGGCAATGATTGCCAGGCCTGGCCATCAATTATTACTTGCGGAGTTGATGTACATTAGGGTATTGTTTAACCTTTGGGAATTCTGGAGACTCAGGATGCTGCCTCGTAACCATCATGAGTGTTTGTTTAAGACATGCTTTAATGCCACACTGAGAGAAGATGGAGAAAGGGAGTAACAACCGGTAACTGCTGCAGTGTGTCACTGCTGCTCTTGTGATTAACTTGGAGTGGACATTTCCTTTTAGTAGACATTTTAGTAGATATTTAGTAGATATTCCTTTTAGTGAACATTTCCTGCACAGCAGGTTCTATGCCAAGTGGAGTGACCTGACTCAGGCGCAGGAGAAACCTAGCGAAGCGTGTCCAGATTGTCATTGTTTAGAAGCAACCCTTATGTTCCTTTACCC
Source organism: Cryptotis parvus (assembly GCA_021461705.1). Taxonomy (NCBI): domain Eukaryota; kingdom Metazoa; phylum Chordata; class Mammalia; order Eulipotyphla; family Soricidae; genus Cryptotis; species Cryptotis parvus. Next base: position 19,772 of record JAJIBD010003191.1, on the reverse strand, counting down.
ACGCTTTGCATCACTGCAGGAATGAGTAGGTTGAATACACTTGCCCAGGGGCCAGGGAGGTAGTACAGGGGTAGGGCACTCCCCTTGTGGCCAACCTCAGTTCTCTTCACCCACCCTAGCAGGAGTGATCCCGGAACAAAGCAAGTAAACAGTTTCCAGTACAATTCTCTCGTGTACTTGGTAATGAGGTCGGTGTTGACCCTCAGAGGAACCCAGGAACATCCCAGGTCAGCTTCATTGCAGCCACTGAGGCACTGGAGATTGTGTAGACCACAGCGCGCTTCCTGCACGCCTCTCGGCCCATCCCCAGAGCCGCGGGCACCTTTGCAGGGAGGGAATGGATGCGCCCCCTGGAGGCAGAGAGGGGATGGTAAAGGTCGTTGTGTCAGAGCCCAGCACACTGAGATCCATCACCTCGCCCCGCTGGTCCCCCAGGTGTGCAACGCTGAATATTGGAAAAGGAGAAAGGAAAGGAGAAAGGACTCTAGGTGGCAGAGTCCACGGAGGGTGTGGGGGGGTACAGGAAACCATGAATCCTAAGTTAATGAGCAGCAAAACCCAAGCTCCTCAGACCACAGATTGTTGGGGGGTCCTTATCCTGATAGAGATCAGGGCCAGGAGCCCCCAGAAAGCCACTGTAGCACTTCGTGCTCTTCCCTGCGCACTGAGAGAAACACACTCACCTTCTCCTTCCATGCCGTTAACACAGACTCATTGTTCCAGCTGTGTGTCTGTGGGTGTTCCCCCACGCCATCTTTAAGAGAGAGCTCAGGGGGCTGGAGCCCAGGCTTGCCTGCAGCGTAGTCCCCACTCCTGAAGCACTGAAGCAGGAGTAGTCCCCCTCCCGCAATCCTGGAAGCCATCCTTAGCCATTTACATCTCCTCTAATGTGGAGTTCCGGGCTCAAGGGGCGACCCTGCTATCCAGCCAGGCTCCTGTCTGGCTCCCTGTGCTAATGCAAACAGGTTAGTTAGTGCTCTTTGTTCTCACCTTCTCATCTGCTTAAAAGGCTGAGTATAAAACAAACAATTTTGCAGAAGTCTTGGTCTGTAAAAAGAAACGCTCTCAAGTAGTGTTAAGTCAAGTAAAAAAGGGCGCTTCTAGTCCTTAACACATCTGACGATTTGGGGAGGTCGTTGGCTTAGGAAGCCATACCTGGCTGTGCTCTGGGCTTACTCCTGAACTCAGTGATCACTCCTGGACATGCTCAAGGGCCCTGTGTGGTGCTGGGGATTGAACCCAGGGAGGCCATGTGCAAGGCAAGCGCATTCTCTCTTTGACCATCAACTGATGCTCTGACTGCTCTTCAGGAGGCTCCCGGCACAGCTGTTTCTGGAGCAGAGTGAAATATAAGTCCATTCTACATATCATTTTCTAGATGCCTTCTCCCATTTGTAAGTGGTTTGGGCATAGGAATCCCGCCTTCAGCCTGAAGCACATATCTCTGTCAGCTAGTCAGGTGTGAACTGGGTCAGTTATATTTCCTTCTCTTTGAAAGCTGTATGCCTGTAAAGGGAGATACCACACCATGATGAATTAATAGAAGAAAGATCTCTGAAAGGGGCCCCTGTCTTTCAGTGTCATCCAAGGACACTACCTTTGTTTCACTCCCCAGAGACTGACCCATGCCCCAGAGCTTGGAATCAGCCCCCTTGACCAGATGTGTTTCCACGCAGGGGTCTCACCTGACCTCAGATCTCATGGGTTTACGTGGTCCAGGGCTTTTTGCCAGCCAGTTCCTCATGGGGCCAAGGGTCAGGGCCTGACTGAGCAGAGTCCTTCAGCTCCATGAGGTTGACAAGGAAACCTGCAGACAGTGAGGAATTAGGGGTCCCCCTGCACAGCTGTTCTTGGAGCAGAGTGAAAAGTCACATCACCTCCAGGTCGCTGTAGACTTTCCAGCTTTGCATTTCGAAGCCTCTTCCCCGTGGATGCATTTCCCTTGTGTCATGTTGGCCTTGGCAATGAAAATGATTCCTGTCACTGCAATGGGAGCGACACAGACACAAGATATAAAGGTCTCGGGCTACGTAACTGTGAGAGCAAATAGGAGCAGGGTCGGAGCGAAAGGACCACACATGGGGCACTGCCTGGCAGAGCCAGCAGGAAGCTCTGAGCAGTCAGGTGTGGCCCCAAAAAATCAGAAAAAGAAAAGAGTGAACAGGAACTGTTGGCTTTTCCTTCATGGAGGTGACACTTGGCCACAAGATGTGTTTCATGAACGGCCCACACATCTCCCCCAAAGTTGTGGTACCTTCCTCACCGTTTCTATGTGGGAAGCTTAGTGGTCTCACACCCCACTGACTGGTGGGCCCTCATCACCCCACCCATGTCCAGACCGTCCTGTCTTCCCCCGGCACCTCAGTCTCCGAGAAAGCGCCCCCCACTGCCCACCCACAGCCCCCCAAGCTCCTTTCACTCAAGCCCCCTCCGGTGAGTGGGGGGGCATAGGTCACACGCCAGTGCAGCTGTGATGTTGGCTCTTCTGGATTGTCTCACGAGCTCCATGTTTTCAAGGTTTCATCCACAGCTATGTCGGAATTTCCGTCGTTGGAGGGAGAGGGGAACTCAAGCAGTGGCCTTCAGGGGACTGAGGGCCACTCGCAAAAGGATCAGCAACCAGAACGGAGTGGTCACTACTCAGGCCCAGGGCTGCGGAACTGCTTGTGCCCTGAAGGGTTGGGGGGCTTGCAGCGGGAATTGCTCTTGGCACAAAAAGGAACAGCTGTCCTGCGGGATTCCCGGAAGTGTCGCCTTCACTCTCAGGAAAGAACTTCAGGAGGAAATGAATAGTGAAGGAAAACAGCTCAAGTTTGAGATTCCGAGGGAGGAAAGAGAGAATAACATGTCCACGCGAGAATGAGGGGCTTCTGCTGCAGAGAGAGCCAGGGGTGGCTTTGGGACGGAGTTGTTCAGGGACGGATACTCTGCAGACAGCCTTGGCTGGGGTTTCTGTGGACAGCGGAGGTCATCATCATCAAGGCGACTCCTGGAGCACCTTCCTTCAAGCCCTTCTCCCATCCTTTTGATTCTGCTGAAGTTTCTCCTCTCCGTGAGGGTTCAGGCTCCTCTAGGGCCAGTTGGAGTCTTACCAGCTCATTCCTGTTTCCATAGAGACTAGTCATGTGCTTTTGGCTATTTTAAGGTTAATGACAGCACAGCATAACTTCTTGAAAACACATCTTGGTTTTTTTTGTTTTGTTTTTTTTTTTTTTTTTTTTTTTTTTTGCTTTTTGGGTCATACCCGCAATGCTAAGGGGCTACTCCTGGCTCTGCACTCAGGAATTACTCCTGGCGGTACTCGGGGACCATACGGGATGCCGGGATCAAACCTGGATAGGCCGCTGCAAGGCAAACGCCCTACCCACTGTGCTATCGCTCCGGCCCCACATCTTGGTTTTAGTTACTTCCTGAGAACTCTTTGCTAGCCAGCCCAACCCCTAGTCGGCCTAACTCATGGGGATGGAACTCAGATCCGTGCCTCTGACCACTGAGCTCTCTCCCCTGACGCCTGAATATCGCTGGTCTTTAAGGGGAAGTAACATTCCACATGTTAAAGCCATGTGCTCTGTTTTGTTTATTCCTATCTGGTGTGGACTGATTCTGATAGAACATATTTTTTTTGTTTGTTTACTTTCAATTCTTTGGGGGTAAATGCTCTGAGGATAAGCCATGGGGGCCTGGGATAAACCGACTTGGGTTTGAAGAACCCTCTGCTGTTTTCCTCCTCCTTTGATCCTGACTGTTGGCAGTTGTGAATGTAAGAGCAGGTTACACCTAATAGACTCCGTGATGAGGCTCTGAAAATTGTCTTGGAGCTTCGGCAGTAGGGGAATAAAAGGGTAGGTTTGCTTTTGTTTGTTTAGTTTTCTTTTACTGATTGCTAGTAAACATGATATTATTCCATTTGCCTTGGGGGAGCATTCTTTTTGGTTAGAAGGCTGGAATCTGCTCGCCTCATGGGGAGGTGAGTCATTTTATTGGGTTCTGCTCGGGGGCATCTGGTATGGAAGAAATCTGGTAGCTCACACATTCATGCAAGGCTTCAGAATCCATTCAGTGCGCGAGGAGCAACAGGGGAGGGCAGACAGTGCCCCTCTCTGAGGACAAACAGCGCCCTCTCTGAGGACAGACAGCGCCCTCTCTGAAGACAGACAGCACCCCCTCTCTGAAGACAGAGCAGCGCCCCTCTCTGAGGACAGATAGCGTCCCTCTCTGAGGACAGACAGCGCCCCTCTCTGAGGACAGACTGCACCCCCTCTGAGGACAGAGACAGCGCCCCTCTCTGAGGACAGACTGCACCCCCCTCTGAGGACAGACTGCAACCCCCTCTGAGGACAGACAGTGCCTCCCTGAGCCCCCTCCAGCAGGAGACTCAGCCTCGCTTTCAGTTCCTAGAACGGAGCGAATCAAGGCACCAGAACCGGAAGATGCAACATGCCCCTCAGTTTGTCCCTCAGATCAAGGTTGCCAGATTCCTTATCTGCGAAAGAAATGCAAATTTAAAGCGCTTCTTAAAACCCTTTGGATGGGCCAAAGTAATAAATAGTCCAGGGGGGTAAAGCACTCGCCTTGCATGTGGCCCAACCTGGATTCAATCCTGAGCAGCCTGAGCCCACCAGAAGTGATCCCTGGATGCAGAGCCAAGAGTAAGTCCTGAGCACTGCCAGGTGTGGGCTCAAACACCAAAAATCTTATAAATCGAAAACTCAAATAAAACCCTTTGGAAGCTCTCAAGTCCACAACATTCATGCCTCTGGAGTAGCGTCCACTCTGTTCCTCTGTCTTGGTGTCCCGCTCCAACCTTGAAACAGTCCAGGAAAGTAACGTCCACAGAAGATTGATCATGGCCTAGTCTTCTCCCCATTTCCGTGACAATCTCCTAGGGAGCAAAGTCCCTTCCTGCCCTCCGACCACCGGCCTTGTCCATGTTTTTGTGGTGTCGTGGCTCAGGCTTGGCGAGGTCTCCTGTTTCCTTCGGGCACTGCTCTTTGCATGTTCTCATTTCTTGTTCCTCTTGTTTGGAGTTAAGTCATGAGAGCGGCTTCAAAGGCTGCCCTTCCCATCATCTTGAAATCAGATGTTTCTCTCCCTCTCCTCCTAGACTCCCCCACTCTCCTGACTTTGGGAGAAGACATGACCTTGGCCAGTGTAAAGGAAAACTAAGCAATGCATTATGGGATGGAAGCATCTGGAAGCATTATTTTTGGTTGCCATAGAGCACTGTTGTGCCGACCCCCACCCACATCAATGCTAGGCTCCTCCAGTGTCCAGAGCCCTGATGAGCCCAACAAAGCAAACACACGGAGTTCAGGACTTATCCGTGAGTTATCTGCAGCTCTGGAAGTTTGTTGGGAGCCAAGGTTACATCCTGAGTTTTTAAATGGCAGAGCTGGGGACCAGAGTGATAGTACAGCAGGGAGGGGCATTTTCCTTGCATATGGCCTACTGAGGTTCGATCCCCAGCATCCCATAGGCTCCCCAACACCGCCAGGAGTAATTCCTGAGTGCATAGCCAGGAGTAATGACTGGAGGCATCACTGGGTGTGACCCAAAAAAAAAAAAAATGGCAAAATTGGTATTGAAAAACCAATTTGCTTGACTTCAAAGCCACAACCCCATCCAGGACAGATAGCATGGCACCAAGAATTCTAAATTGTTCTTTTAAAGAAACCAACATTCTTCTTTCTCATTTCAAAACAAATCTGATCTCTCTGGCGTAGCTCGGCCACTAAGCAAAGGAAACCCCAAGTAAATCTCAGGAAAATTTCCTGTTGCACTGGAGCAAGTGTTGAAATATTTCTTGCCTAACTCATGTGACTGCCATGTTCCCCTTCAAATTCTCCAACTCTGTAGAGTTAGGGAGCTCTTAACTTTGTTTTGTCACTGTCACTGTCACTGTCTTCCTGTTCATCATTGATTTGCTTGAGCGGGCAGCACCAGTAACATCTCCATATGTCCTGTCTCATGCTAGTAGAGGGCATCTGCTTTGCTCCAGGATCATAAAGACCCTCACATAAAGAGGGCATCTGCTTGCTCCAGGAACATAAAGAGCCAAGGGCATCTGCTTGCTCCAGGAACATAAAGAGCCTCCACACCATTCCATCAGGTCATGAGAATGAGGTCTATAATTGTTACTGGTATTTGACATATCAAATACGACATGGGTAGCTTACCAGGCTCTGCCATGTGGGTGGCATACTCTTGAGTCACCTCTGATCTTCAGCATTTATGATGAACTGCACAGCCCCCAAGCGGCCGCCAAGCCAGGCTGTGATAGGCTCTTATGCTGGGTGGTGACACAAGGTTGAATTTGAAATTATCTGTTCCATTTCTGCAATGTCACACTGTACTTCCTTGGGCAACCAGCAGGGTAGTGATGGGGAGGCATCCCCTAACTTTTTTTTTTGTTTTTTTTATTTTGTTTTTTGGTTTTTGTTTTGGTATTATACCTGGTGGTTCTCAGAACTTACCCCTGGCTCTGTGCTCAGGGACCATAGGCTGTAGTGTTGCTGGGATTAACCTGTGTAGGCTACTTGTCCGGCAAGCACCTTACCCACTGTACTAATCTCTTTGGCTTAACATTCTTATTCTTTCCTTTTGTTTTGGTGTCTTCATGTTGACCTCTTTCTTTAGTCTCACATGAACTCCAGGTACCAATAAGCTGCGTTTTACTGAGCAGGGATAGATACCCGCACTCCCTCCCCACACACACCCCTCAACCCCCCCCCCCCAAACGCACGCACTCACACACAACGTGAGGAATTAATTATGGACAAACTGTTCTTTGGGGAAAAACACATTACCACCACCCCCAGTTGTCAGTATAGTAGTTTTTTTTTTTATTACGCTACCCACACGGCAGAGCCTGGCAAGCTACCTGTGTCGTATTTGATATGCCAAATACCAGTAACAATTATATACCTCATTCCCAAGACCTGATGGAATGGTTTGAGGCTCTTTATGTTCCTGGGGCAAGCAGGGGCCCTTGGGCTACACTAGCATGAGACAGGACATATGGAGTTACTGGTGCCCGCTCGAGCAAATCGATGATGAACGGGAAGACAGTGATACAGTGAATCACCTTAATAGCTGGGTTGTCTGATCCGTTTTTGGTGAAAGTTATAACCTGAAGGTGCATTCGGATCAGTAGCCACCCCACAAAACCCAAGATCCAAGTTCCCTACGTCGGAGACAGCAACCGCCACAAGCAAAGAAACTGCAGCGGCCGGAGGGATCATACGGGGGACAAGGCTCTTGCCTGGCATCCAGTCGCCTCCAGTTCTATCCTTGGCACCACAAGATGGGGTCCTGAGCACTGAGCAGAAAGCCAGGAGTAAGCCCCCAACACCGCTGGGTCTGGCCTACATGCCTGCCCCACAAAAAAAGGCAAGACAATGTTGTGTCTTTCTATGGTCCCAGATGTTCAAAGGCTTCTAATGGCGGCCGTTTCACAATCTGTCACTTCACTTGATCACTTGACTTCCCGTAGATCATCGATTACTCGAGCGGGCACCTGTAACATCTCAATATGTCCTGTCACATGCGAGATAGCTCAAAAAAAGAATTTTTTAATTATTTTTCTTGGGGCCAGAATGATAGTCCAGTGGGTTCGGCGCTGGCCTTATACCTGGCCAACCCCAATTGGATCTCAGCATCCCATATGGTCTCCCCTGAGTACCACCAGGAGTAATTCCTGATTCTCACAGGTGTGAGAATCACCAGATGTCTCCCCCTCAAATAAATTAATTAAAAAATAGTTTCTAGTCTTGCAAATAGCAAACCATTTTCCCTCCTCCCCCACGCTTCATGGGCTGTATATATTTCTGGCTGCACTGTTTTTATTTATGACTTTTATTTGAATGTTAATACTCTGGAGCTCCCAGGGACGCTTCCACAGACATTTCTGATTTCCAAAGGTTGCCCTTCCTCAGCTCAGTTGTTACCTGCTCACCGCTTCTCTGGGGCTGAGAAGTTGAGAGCCGTTAGCAGTGGAAAACCAAGCAGCAACACATGAGGCATGTTAAGGACTCACTGCCATACACACATGCGCTTTCTCTGACAGAGTTTGTTTTCTTGAAGATAAAACCACGAGGCACTGTTTGCTGTTGGGTCTGATAAGTGCCTTTGCATGCAACACTGAAGCCACCTTTGGTTGCCAAAGCTCTGTTCTGCCTGGGTTGGGTGGGGTGGAGTCTTGCAGGGCTGAAGCTTTGCAGCCAGTGTTTGCTTTATACTTTGGAATTGCTCTTTATTTACTTAAAAAAATGGGGGCTCTGTGATAGATGGGCATTTAATAGGCAGAATAATGAGCTATTCCCGGGAATTCTGGAGCTGCCTGTCATCATTTCTCCACGCTCCTGCCCCAGAGTAAAAAAAAACTGGTGCTAGTTACACAATGAAGCCAACATAAGGCCAAGGTGGAGGCCTTTGTTCTGAGCAAGCAGGTATTTCAGGGGGCTACAGACGTGGCAGCTCCCGTCATCTAACGGACTCAGTCAGCCTTTGAAGGCAGATCAGATCACTTGGTTCTCATTGAAGTGTATAAAAACCGCAAATGGCAGATTTCCTTTGAGTCACCCTGTGGACAGCCCAAAGCCGGGAAGTTTCGAGAAGGTGGGAAGGCCCTTGTTTCGCGGCCTGGATGGGGCGGGAGCAGCTGTTCGCCTGAAATGCCATCCTTCCTCTCCAAGAGGCTGCACCTTAGACTGGCGCCCAGAGACAAGCAGAAGCAGATGTCTCGATGTGTTGCTCCCCGTGAGCCATGAGGATCAAAAACACATGTTTCCCCGCTGTCTGGTGACTGGCTGGGGTTTCCCGGCATCCGTTGCTCTCCTTGCTTCCTACTGGAGAGCCCCGGAGCAATGCAGTAAGTCATAGGCGGAAAATTGTGATGAATACCCTGCAAGGGCACTTTTATGCCTTCCTTGTCAGGGACCTAGAAGCACGTTTCATCCCTGCGATGAGGCAGTTACGGTTTCTGGAACGTGAAGGCAGATGCTCTGTCTGTTAGAGAGCCTCGTCATCATCGGTTTATCCCCATGAACTTCAGCTTGTCACAGAAAATTACCCTTCAGTTGGAGATGCTAGGAACTGGGACCTATGGGGGAAGATTAGAGTGTGACTGCCTGACACTGATACATGGAAGTTTCCTAGAAGGAAGATAAAAAGGGTTCAGGAAGCCTATAAGAAGTGGGAAAGCTGGGGCCGGAGCAATAGCCCAGCGGGTAGGGCGTTTGCCTTGCACGCGGCTGGCCCATGCCAGCCCGGGTTCGATCCCCGGCATCCCATATGGTCCCCGAGCACCGCCAGGAGTAATTCCTGAGTGCAGAGCCAGGAGTAACCCCTGAGCATCGCGGGTGCGACCAAAAAAAAAAAAAAAAAAAAAAGAAAGAAAGAAAGAAAAGAAAAAGAAGTGGGAAAGCAGGCAGACAGATAAATACTTTGTTGGGGTGGGGAACCAGCTGCTTCTCAGATCTCTATGGCCCCGCACCCCAGATCTTCTCATGCACCCCAGAGGCCCACTCACGCCAGCATCCCCAGCCACCACTTCGGCTGCATGTGACAAAGGCAGCCTGTGCTGCACCGAGCAGGCCCCGGAGGGTCTCTTGTCAATCATGATGCTTGGAAGTTGTCATTGTAAGCCTACCCATGATGGATGTCATCATGGCTCAGTTGGCGGCAAGATCCTGAAAAGTGCTGACCTGGGTGCATTCCCCAGTGACTCACATTTGGATGCGCCATCACACAGGCCATGCCATGGCGACTATTGCCAAAATTCCACATTCCATTGTAGTTCGGTGCCATCCGACAAAGCCGAGTGCCCCTGCTGAAGCTGGCCGAGGGCAAGAGGCACACTTGCTGTCAGAGCTCCATGCTCAGCTTCCCTGCTGAGTGGTCATGCCCCTCAGCTGTCCTTTAGAGACCGCTCAGGAGGCCAGGGAGACGAGTTAGACTGAGCTCATCTGAGAAAGTATACAATCAGGCTGTTACGCTTACATTTTTTTTTCTAAAATGTGTTGGAATAAAGCATTTAAGTGTATCCGATTCTGCACACAGAAGCCTCATCTAAAACCCTTGAAGGCTCTCCCCAGAGGGCCCTGACCTAGGAAACAGTCATTTCCCATCACGTTAGGGAGGATGAATTCACATGGACATGTGAGACATGTGATGGCTGTAGCTGCCCAGCCAGCAGGCCCTACGTCTCTATTAATATCCCCTTTCCTTTGTGGAAAGAGCTTAGCAAAATGCAAATAAAGAGTGGCATTGCAAATTGAGCTCTCATTTGACCCAGCCATACCACTCCCTGGGACTATACCCTGGGAGGCAACACACACACACACACACACACACACAGAGCGGAAACACCATCTACACTTCTATGTTCATAGCAGCACTATTCACAATACCCAGAATCTGGAAACAACCAGAATGCCAAGAACAGATGACTGGATAAAGAAACTATCGTATGTCTACACAATGGAATACTATGCAGTTGTTAGGAAAATGAAGTTAGTGAAATTTGCCTATAAACAGATGGACATAGAGAGGATCATGTTGAGTGAAATTAGCCAGAAGGAAAAGGACAGATATAGAATGACTTCATTTATTTGTGGGATATAAAATAATAGCACGATACCAATATCCAAGACCAGGCAAAAACATGGATCAGAAGGTCTTGTCTGGTGGAATCTACCAAGTGTGTGGGAGTCAGAGTTTAGGTAGGACAGGGAAGGGAACAGTGTGCTAATAATCATTGGAAATAATTGTGCCAGCCTAGAACTGAGCATTGAACATGGGCAAAGGGATGTGCATGATAACCTCTAAATGTATGTATGGCAAGCCACGATGTGTGAGAGGAGAGAGAGAGACATAAGGACAGAAAGACAGAGAGAGAGACAGAGAGAAGAGGCAAAAGTGACTGCCATAGAGGCAGGCTGGGGGAGGAGAGGGAATCAGGGGACATTGGTGGTGGGAAATGGGCACTGGTGGAGGGATGGGTGCTGGAACACTGTATGACTGAAACCCAAACATGAACAACTTTGTAACTGTATATCTCACGGTGGTATAATAAACAAATGAATGAGTGAATGAATAAATGAATGAAGAGTGGCATTGCAATAGAAATAAACCTGAATATTATTTTAGAGAATATTTTATATTTCATTATTTCAATAAGTTGTGGGTGTTCTCATCATATTTTTTAAATTTCTGATTCCTTCACTCTCTTCACTCTGGAAGGCCAAAGACCATATTTCAGACATTATGGTATTATCCACTCTCCAAGACATTGTTCATGTTTAGAATCTTTCCAGTTGGGTCGCTGGGTCACTTTTAATTCCTCCCTGCTACTGGAAGATGGGCTGTGTGATATTGGTCTTTCCTGGCACCCCTTTATTTCATTCCCCTTAAGGTGCCACTGTCCCCACCCGCACCCCTGCCCAATTTTATTTTTATGCCCCAGATTTTCCCAAGCAAAAATTGTTTCATTCAAAACCCATAACTGAAAATAATATTCTTCATCTAACTTCACATTTTAAACGTGCTTCTTTTTTTTTTTGTCTCTTAGGAGGAAGTGCTGCAAAGGATATAAATTTGTTCTCGGACAGTGCATTCCTGAAGGTATGTGACACAAGGGAAACTGAGTCTCTACCCTGTGTTTGACTCAGTACAAAGCTCAGATGTTCGTGAAATGTGTGTGTTTCCACTGAGTCTGTGTGTGTGTCTTTTAAATCATTTTCACCATTCATTATTTGGCTACATGTAGCCCTCTCTACCTCATTCTTTACAGGACAGTCACACAAACCCTAAGTATCTTTTTTTTTGTCATTCATGTTTTTTGAATCCAACCCAGCAGTGGTCAAAAGGACCATCGAGATCTAGGCTCGATGCTGGGGATCAAGCCTGGATCTGCTGCCTGCAAAGCATGCACCTGAACCCCTGTACTATCTCTCCAACCCCTGGGTGAGTCTATTTCAGGTTTATGCTGAATAGCTCAGCCCTGACCAGTTTTCCCTATGGCAATAGAATGCACAATGCTCCTGGCCCCTCTCCTGCTTTTCATGTGCTGAACTTGAAGCCTCTTTTCATACGGCCAGCAGCGGATACTGTGCACAGCCCGCACTGGAAAGGCAGTGATGGACGCATGGACCAGCTTTTAAGGTGAACATGCCCAAGACTCTTAGAGATAAGAGTCTGACCATGAGCATCAAAGACACGTGGTTTCATCACACGTCCATGTTCTATCATCAGTCCATTGGGGCTGCTGGAACTTAAGTACTATGGACAGTTCTGGAAGCTGGAGATTCAAGTCCAAGGTCGAGAAGACTCAGTGTTTGGGTGAGAGCTCCTGGGTCACCTCTCCTCAGAAGCCTGCTGAGGGGGTCTCTTTACATCAAGACACCAATCCCTTTGAGAGCATGCCTGTAATATCAACCTGTAAGGTTGTATTATAACCTCCCATAGGTCTCCCCCTCCAAATACTGTCACAGGAATAGGAGCTCAACACAGGAACTTCAGGAGAACACAACATTCAGACACAACCTCCATGCTATGACTTTCGACAAAGTACTTCCTAGAGCTTAGTCTTGGTAGAAAAAATTAGCCCTTGATTCTTCTTTTTTAAGATTTTTATTTATTTAGCCCTTTTTTTTAGGTCACACCCGGTGATTCTTAGAGATTACTCCTGGGTCTGCACTCAGGACTTGCTCCTGGTGGTGCTCGGGGACCATATGGGATGTCGGGGATCATGCAAGGTGAATGCTCTACCCACTGTACTATCACTTAAGCCCCACCCTTCATTCTAGTTTGATTCTAATGGTTGCTTTAAGAATGTTGGTACAACAGAAAAAAGAGAGAGAAGAAGGAGGATAAGGAGGAGGAGGAGGAGGAGGAGGAAGAAGTAGAGGAGAAGGAGGAGGAGGACGAAGTAGAAAAGGAAAAGGAGGAGGAGGAGGAGAAGGAGTAGAAGCAGCAGCAGAAGCAGAGAAGGGGAGGAGGAGGAGGAAGTAGAAAAGGAGAAGAAGGAGGAGAAGGAGAAGGAGCAGAAACAGAAGCAGCAGCAGGAAGGGAGGAGGAGGAGGAGGAGGAGGAGGAGAAACAACATAAAGGCAGTGTGCAGGGTGGAAGGGAGGGAAACTGGGAACATTGGTCCTGGGAAACGTGTACCACTGACAGGATGGTTGTTGGAACATTGTATGGTTGAAACCCAATCATTAACAGCTTTGTGGTGGTCTACCTCATGGTTATTCAATTTAAAAACAAAAAAATTTTTAAATATTAAAATAAATTGTTGGTGCAGGGACAGAGCAATAGTACAGCAGGTAGAGCACTTGCCTTGCACGAGCCAAGCTGGGTTTGACCTCAGGGCCCCCTATGGCCGCCTGAGCCCACCAGGAGTGATCCCTGAGTGCAGATCCAAGAGTAAACCCCTGAGCACTGCTGTGTGTGTGGCCCAAAAAACGAAACCAAAAGAATGTGGGCACTGGAGACATCCTTGGGGCAGAGTTGTGTCTTCCTCCCTGCCACCCCGGTGCCTCTGAGGAACTGCTGTCCTCATTCAGAAACCCTCTGGTGTGGCCGCCGACACATTCAGCATGGCTCGGGTTCCGAGGGACACAGAACACAGATGACCAGGGCAGTCAGAGGTGGTTTCGAGGAGGACAAGCTGGACCTGGGTCACCAAGAGATGCAGCACAGACCTCTAGGCGTGGTGAAGGACGAGCTGTGAAGGATGCTGGACTGAGCAGAAACCCCAGGAGCTGGTTGGAAAGACAGACATGAACTTGCTCCAGTTCTGGGAAGTGGGAGATGCTCTTTCTTAACTCCACTCAGCCCCCAGAAGCCCTTTTCTTGCATGCTTCTGGAGCCCCAAGCTAATTCATGCAGCAGCATCTTGTAGAGAGCATGTTCTTTTGCCAGTGGAAAATGAATGGACCCTGCCGCCTTACTACTCCCTCAGGTGAGGCAAAGGAAGAGATGACTACACTGCAGCAAGGACCTGAGGAGGTTCTGCAGAGGCTTAAGAGACCTTCCACATCACACTGGCTGTGAGCCTTGTATCTCTCCAAGACTTTTCTCCCTGCTGGCCAATGGATGGAAAAACCCACCAGGGTCAAAATAATTGCATTCTTGTACAAGCCGACTTCTCTCCATTGCTGGCTGTAGCCTTTGTGTTTTTGACTTGGCAGATACAGAAAGTGAGTTTTCAATCACTTCCTCTAAGAATCCCAGCTGTCACGACCTTACCCAATCTCATCTAAAACATACTTCAGGGGTCCCACATACTTAGAGTTTCCTTAAGCTTTGAGGGGTTGTGGTGTCAAACAGCTAAACCTAGAATTAATCTCCCCTGCCCTGCAGAGGACCAAGCTGACATGCAATTAACCATTACAAGCCACAAAAGGAAACTAGAATTCTAGCCCTGGCCCACCATCCCAGCAGAGCCAGAGGAACCCCCCACACCATGAGGGACCATCATTTTCAACATCCGGACTTCACAGCTCGTCAGAGCTCCACCCAGCAGAAGAGCTGCTCACAAGCCCTGCTCGTCAGAGTTCCACCCTACAGCAGTCTATTTCAAGCCCAGGTATGCCTGATCCAGATATTCAGATATACGGGGCAGAGCTGCTGAGGCTCCCCCTATGCCCACCTGATCATGAGGCACCCAGGAGGGAAGGAGGTTCTAGCCCTGGCCCGCCATCTCAGCAGAGCTCGCAAGAAGCCAGAGGAACCCCCACACCATGAGGGCCGCTGTTTTCAACCTCCAGACTCCACAGCTTGTCAGAGCTCCTCTCAGCAGAAATTCTGATCTTTCCTCATCTCATCAATAAATGCACAAGATGAGAGGCTACTACAAGAGTATCCCACCCGCACAGCAGAGCCTGGCAAGCTACCCGTGTCGTATTTGATATGCCAAAACCCAGTAACAATTATAGACCTCATTTCCATGACCTGAAGGAATGATGTGAGGCTCTTCATGTTCCTGGAGCAAGCAGATGCCCTTGGGCTACACTAGCATGTGACAGGGCATATGGAGATGTTACTGGGGCCCACTCAAGCAAATCAATGAACAATGGGAAGACAAGTGACAAGTGACATGTTGCTGTAAGTTAAGTGGTGGCACCCTTTGACGGTGGCCCCCTATTTGTGTTTGCAAATAAAGGTTTTTATTGATATACAGCAATGCTCATTTTTCTTAAGTATCATCTCTGGCTGCTTTGACCCGACAAATAACATCACTGATTCATTGCAACAAAGGTTAGCAAAGTCAAAACATATTGCCTGGCCCCCTTACAGAAAATATTTGTCCACTCACTGCTCTAAGTGGTCTCAGGATTGGCCAGGGGGGTCAGGTGATCAACCTTGTTCCAGTTGACAATTATTAATGGAATGTCGACTATAGGGAGAGAGTTGGCTGCAATAGCTGCAGACACCCGAGAGTCCAACAGACACCCTGCCAGACACCCAAACAGTCCTAACAAAAATACCCCACACAGCAGGGACATACTTTTCGTGTTTTTTGCATTAACCATGTTAGTACATTGACCAATCTTTATAGACGCACCCACAAGCCCATGTCACTGTTCTCCCCTAGTTTATAGAAAGGGAAACTGAGTCTCCAGAAAGCGGGCACTGGAAGAGGAGGAGACATCCAAGACAGACGGGATGATGGAAAGTTTGCTAAAGAGAAAACCCAGGGAGATAGAACGGGGGTGCAGCACTTGCCTAGTCTCTCACCAGCCCCAGTTCGATCCCTGCACCACATATGGACACCCCACCCACCAGGGGTCACTCCTAAGCACGGAGCCCTGAGCCACAGGGTTGGGTGTGGACCAACTCCCCCAAAAAATAATCGGGACCAGGGATGCAGCTCAGTGACACAGGCCTGTGTGATCCCTGGAAGTGCCCGAGCACCCCCGGTGACCCCAAGCACTGTGGGCCCATTGCTGGGAACATCCCTTCCCTCACACTGGAGCAAGGGGCACAGGGGCAGAGTGGGCCTGGGGTCTAGGCATGGGGGGGCACTGGCATGCTAGAGTCCAGGCAAGAGGGAGCACTTTCATGCCAAGTCCAGGCATGGGGAGCACTCTTGTGTCTGAGTCAGACATGGGGGATCACTGGTCTGAGTTCAGGCATGAGGGAGCACTATGAGACCTGAGTCCAGACATGAGGAGCACTGCCATGCCAAGTCCAGGTGTGAGGGAGCACTGTGAGGCCTGAGTCCAGTGAAGGTGGAGCACTGTCTGGCCTGCGCCAAGAGTGAGGAGCACTGTGAGGGCCTGAGTTCAGTGAAGGTGGAGCACTGTCGGGCCTGAGTCCAGGTGTGAGGAGCACTGTCTGGTCTGACTCCAGGTGTGAGGAACACTGTGAAGCCTGAGATCAGTGAAGGCAGAGCACTGTCTGGCCTGAGTCCAGTGTAGGTGGAGCACTGTCTGGCCTGAGTCCAGAGTGAGGAGCACTGTGAGGCCTGAGTCCAGTGAAGGTAGAGCACTGTGGGGCCTGAGTCCAGAGTGAGGAGCACTGTCTGGCCTGAGTCCAGTGAAGGTGGAGCACTGTCTGAACTGAGTCAGGTGTGAGGAGCACTGTCTGGCCTGAGTCCAGTGAAGGTGGAGCACTTGTCGGGCCTGAGTCCAGGTGTGAGGAGCACTGTCTGGCCTGGAGTCCAGTGAAGGTGGAGCACTGTCGGGCCTGAGTCCAGGTGTGAGGAGCACTGTCTGGTCTGAGTCCAGTGAAGGTGGAGCACTGCCTGACCTGAGTCCAGGCCAACAGGAATGCAGGTTTCTTCTGGTCCGGGCAGCACCCTGCCAGAGCCTGGCCAGCAGCCCCCTCCACCTTGGCCAGGCGCTGCGTCCAGGCCCGTCCGTCTGTCGGCACCTGGGCCAGGCCGTTCCGTGATTCATGACATGCGGCGCGGCCAGAGTGAGGCGCCTGCGTCCCGCCAGAGCCTGCAGAGGCTCATTCGTCATGCGGGGAGATGGCGCCTCATTCTCAGAGAGAGACCCAGGGGCCGGCTCCATGCCGCTGGGGAGGAGGTGAGAGGACCCTGAGTCCTGGCTCCTGTCCAGCCCCTTCTCCACCCCACAGCCCCCCAGTGGTCAGCAGTCGCCTCTCAGACAACTCACATCTCTGACCCGTGGCCCCTGCACTCGCATGAGGACCCCAGCACCAGCCTATTACAGGGCCGCACCCCAGCCCCTCAGAAGGGCATGGTGGAGGCCCCTTCTACGCTTCAGCTGGGAGCGATCCTCCATCCGCAGGGCCGCTGGTAGGAGACACAGCTCTGGCCCTGGGAGCTGGGGCACCGTTGCTGCCTGGAGGAGGGGGCATTGGGGAGCAGCCCCACGCTGTTGGCCCTGGGGTCCGCCCCAATGCTCAGCTCCAGCCCCAGCAGCTGAGGAATAAATAGCTCCCCCTGCAGGCCACACTGCCCAGAAATGTCCATGCCGGGGAGGGGCATCCCTGAAGCCTCCAGCTGATGCACCCCTTCTCTCTTGCAGACTATGACGCGTGTGCAGGGCGCCCTGCGTAACAGCAGTGCACGGACAACTTTGGCGCGTGCTCTGCACCTGCTACCCGGGTACCGCTTACGACCCATGAGAGGCACCGTCGGGCGGAGAAGCCCCTACTGCCTGGGTGTGTGCCCGGCTGCCACGCCGCCCGGGGCCGCTCCTGAAGCTGCTCCTCTGACAGTGGGGGTGCTGAGGCCCCTCGGGTCATGGACAGCCACCAGCAGTGCTGATGGCTCAGGGATGAGGTTTCAGGGGCTGCCTGAGTCCTAGGTGGGAGCGAGCTGGGCTCTTGACTGGGACATTGCCTCTGACCAGGCCACATGTGCATGGTGACATGTCTGTGGCCCTCACCTTTGCTCCACCCAGGGCTGCCAGCCATGACAAGTGGACCTGGGCAGCAAGCAAGCGGTCTCTGTCCCAGCTCTAGGTGATCTGGCTGTTTGCTAGTTTGACGAGCCACCAGACACCTTCCCGTGGCTCATTGGGCCACTGACCAAGCATAAATCTCTGGGGTCTCTCAGTCCATTAAGCCCCTTGATGGCCCTGTTCTTTCACCAGTAGCGCCTTCTCCCAGGCCCCGTGGTCAGTGGCCACAGGTCACTGGCTGCGTTTGGATCCCGCAATATAAAGACGGGGATCCAGAACGCCCTGGTACTGCAGAGACAGATGGAGCAAGGGGGTAGGTAGAGGGTCCCCTGCAAGAATCTCACGGACACAGATGTCCCCTGTCTGGACCGCCAGAGAGGCAGGACAGCAAGTAGGGTGCTGGCCTTAGACATGGCCCACCGGGTTTTATCCCTGGTACCCGAGACCCCAAACCCCAGGAGTGATCAATCCCTGAGCAGTCAGAAGTAAACCCTGAGCACAGCCAGGTGTGATTCCTCTTAATAAAAAGAAACACCCTCCCCAATGGCCCTTCTTTAGTTCCTCAGAGGCCCTGGTCACACAGAGGGTGGCTCCTGGGGCATGGATCTCAGCAGGTCAAGCAGATACCCCAGAGCTTGACTCAGCACCTGTGGGACCCTTCGTTGTGCTGAGAACACCGGGGGTGCAAGCCACGCCCAGCAGGGTATCCCAGTCCTGCTGCGTGCTGGAGGGAACTCTGGGGTGTGGTCTGAGCATCCCTGCTCTGGGTTCCCCAGATGTGGACGAGGCGCGACCGGCAATGCTTCACTGTTGCGGCGCACACGCGCATCAACACGCCGGGAAGCTTCCGCTGCGAGTGTCGGGGCGGGCACTGCGTGCTGGAGGACAGCGGCAGGGCGTGCACTCGGGCCGACAGGTACCCCAACGACACCGGTGAGTGCCAACCAGCGCCCTGGATCAGGCACGCCCCTGAGGAGGCCTCCCGGGACAGTGGGGCCAAGAGCAGTGGGAGGAAGAGGGAAGGTCGGATGCAAAGGCAGATGGCGGGTGGGTTGGGCGTTGAGGTCTAGCAGGGGATTCGTGGGCGCCCAGGTGAATCCACCCAAGGGCCTCCCCAGCCAGGCTACTTGCAGAGCACCCAGCTGCCCCCTACGCATCTGCGGCGGCTTATATGAGGGGTGAGGCAGAGAAGCAAAGTGCCCGCCTCCAACCCTTGCCGCCAAGAGGTGCTGACACCACCTCCCCAGAAAGGAAAAGGGCAGAATCTGGGGGGCTTCAGCCAAGCAGGCTGGGTGGGGATTTGCCCCCGGTTTTCCTGTTCATAGCGGCCCTCAGTGGAAGGCAGCCTCCTGCTGAGTAGTAAGAACTGCTGTGATTTGAAAAGTGCTTTCCAGCCTCCTGCCCATGGGTCTTTTCGCTGCTGAGAAACCTCCCTCAGCAACAAGGCTGCCACTCTTTTTATGGACCAAGCAGGAAATTTCCGAGTACAGACCAGAGGTTGGGAAACCTGCTTCTTACCACCTCAGAGCTCGGGTTGTGCTTCCCCTCCATACTGCCCGCCCACAGAACAGCCAAAGTCTGTTTTTATCGACAGTCGCCTCCTCTCAATCCACGGGTCCCTTCGCTGGCAGCAACAGCATGAAGAATTCTTGACTTGGTTTCCGAATCTCTAGTGAGCTCCAGCACACAGAGCGCTGTGTTGGTTAGTGTTTCTTCTAAGTCAAACCTCCCGATGGCAGAAGCCAGACCATGCAGACATTAGGGCCCAGAAGAGGAACATGCACGTCCCCGAGAAAGGACGGTCACGCTAAGCGGCCAGTGAGGAAGGACGGTCATGCTGCGGGCAGTGAGGAAGGACGGTCCGCCAAGCGGCCAGTGAGGAAGGGACGGTCACGC